>JALMGJ010000016.1:10473883-10653883 GCA_023362775.1 Charina bottae
TAAAAAAACAATTGGCAGACTTCCCAGAATAAAATAAGTTGTCTGCCCAGACTAAGCAGATAACTTTCTCTTTCCCCTTTCTGTTTTCACCCATAAGCAAAAGATCACAGAGCTTCTACCTGAGCACTTTCTGGCTGACCTTTATGGATTCACTCACCTTTGGTTCATAGATGCACTAAGCTGCTTTCAACAGGGAAAGATACGGATCTGTGAGCTTCATGGCTGCTCGTGGGAGCTCAAATGGGAGAAGTGTATAATAGTTACAGCAGTTCTGAGTTACTTATAAATATGTAGAATCCGAGCACAGTAGTAACATGCCAATATTAAGTTATAGCAGATGGCTGAACCTCTTGCAGAGGAGTATGGAGATGTCCTCAAAGAAGACATTCAACAGTCATTAGGCAGACACCAACTTAACCCGGAAGGGGTGAAGGAGAAAGATTGCCCTGCCTTGATTTCTTTGATATAAAAGTGGGGAGAGAGGGAAAATCTTTGCCAGGCTTTCAAGATTCTGTTATTGTACCCTGCAACAATAAAGCAGAGTTTCAGAGCTCTTTGTGGACCCTATTTCTTATTTCCTGACCTGGCTACCTCAAATGACTGTACCCCTAGGGTGGAAAGCTGGAGATCTCAAACCTCCTCTCCCAGAAGCAATCTGGATCTGCACACATTGGTTCAATCTCCTGCTTTGGGATAGTGGTTTGGTAGTTCCTGCTGCCACTGGAGTATATTTTATTTATTTATTTATTTATTTATTTATTTATTTAATTTATCCCCCGCCCATCTCCCCGGATAGGGGATATAGGGAGTATCATCAGGGATTTTCCCCACCAAAGCACTGTTCAGCTGTAATAAATCTGCATTTCGGTGTGAAGCAATCCTTGGCTAATCTCCCATAGTGTCAAAAAATGTGAGGACATATTCCTATGTTCTTATTTATTGGGAGGTACTGACCTTTCTCCCCTTTACAGGACATGAAAATTCAACAGGAACTAGCCCTCCTTCTGCTAAAAGCAAAAAGACCAAATTATTTGTGACAGAAGGAGATGATGTTGCTTTAACTGGTATATGTGTGTTCTTCATTAGAACTAATCCTTCTAAAGCAATTAATGCGGAGAATATCCATCGTGTAAGTATTCCCTATATGTATTTTCTATCATTTGATTATGAGAAATTTTAGCATTGTGATCATCCATTTTCTTGTCGATCATACAAATGGGATTTAGCAAAGAATTATATCTAAGTCAGCCTTTCCCATATATATTTCTTTTGGACTACTGCACATTGGTCATGCTGGCTTGAAATAAGAGCTGTAAGATCAAAAGATCTGGAGAGCACACCAAGTTGGAGAAAGCTGAGCTAACAATTATCAATGTTATTTCCTCTTTCATGATCAGGAAGTAGTTTTCAACATGATGGACACAACAAACGGTGGCTTGCTAAACAGTGTTCAGCATTTGCTATCTGATATCTTCATCCCTGCTTTGAACACTATGAACTATGGTTGGGGAGAGATGAGTAGTTCCCAGAAAGGGACTAACATCAAGCAGGACTTCATTGCATCCCTGGAGGGATTTGTTAGTGTCCTTTCGGGAGCTCAACAGAGCCTGATGGAGAAGGTAAGCTTGCACTTATCTTTTAGCTATCTCTGCCAGGAAGAAAAGGAGCTAAAGAACAATGAGAAAAGATATGCTGGATCAATAATACTAAATTACCACTGATACAATAGTAAAAACATAGAGGAACTTGCACAAAAGTGACTTTTTAATTTAGAAGAGTGGTTTTAGCAGTTTTGTAAATATTTCTGTTGACATTTTCTTCTCTACACATCTTTTAAAAGTGCAGGAATTCTGTACTGTTCTTCATCTAGTTACCTTAGTTGGGAAAAAAGAAAGGTATGGCAACTGTAAAAGGGATGATCATATTATAGCTATTAGCATATTAGTTGAACTGTAACATAAAATGGATTAAAGAGGCAATTGTATACATAGATACCTGGGGGAAAACTTATTGGACTAAATTGGGCTTCCTTCAAAATACATAAACAGATACAAGATTGATGTAAGGTAAGTATAAATTAAAAAATTAAAGTATTGGTTCTGAATTGAATTGAATCACTAATTCTTTTAGGATATTTGAAAATCAATTTTATCAGAAAACAGGCAACTCATTGTAAAACTATTCATTCTTATGTAAACATTGTGAACCTCATTGGTTAAATATTGGAAAAATATATTGACCTCAAGAGTAGAAGAATGGAGAAAGAGTAAGGCTGATCATGTCAATAAGAATATTCACTTACATATCATGTTTTTAAGGACAGCACAATTCAGTGTCTTGGCTCTTTTTAGGGGAAAACAAAGGTGTCATTCTATATATTTGGGAACAGAACTAAATCAAATGAAAATACATCAATGAATAATAAAGTTTCTATTCATGTGTGCTTTATACACTATCCTTAATCCATTTGAAGGTTAATTTTGACAAATGTGTTTGGGTAGCAAGGAAGGATCAAGTATATCTTTCAAACACTATCCTTGCTATCCAGAGTTGTTGAGAGTTGGGTGGCATACAAGTTTAATAAATTATTATTATTGTTACCTGATATATTTAAAATAATTGTTTTCTATGAATTATGGCAGCAAGAATTACTAGAGGTGCCAAATAAGTGCAAGAAGTACTAACTCCAAGCTGTATGCTTGGCAGAATTGAACCATTTTAGATGGCAACAGGGGCTTCCATGAATTAAATGTCTTTCCGTGCAAAGCAAAAATCGTTCTACCAAAAAAAAAAGTATATGACAGGATATGGAAAAAGGTTAAATCCTTCTTCCTAAAGCCTCTTTTTTGTTGTTAAGTGGAGGATCTTTTATATTGAAGCATTCAACTGTGTAAGTCCTACCTGCAGGCAGAAGTGATATAGCCTAGGGACAAAGTAGAAAGAATTATGACAAATGTCTGATTTGTTTGTGGCAGCTCAGTTTTTAATATAAATAGAATATGGATGAGGAGACTCTTTGAACTTCTGTCAGAAGAAGCTCAAAGTCTAGCAGAGGGCCCATTTGGAAGACACAAGAACAATAATATTATTCCAGTGTTTTCAAAAGCAACTAATATGCAGTTCATCAGGTGCAGTGCACAACAAAATAGCATGGAATACTATGCAGCTGACCATTGGTCTTGCATACCACACCCTGGGCTTAACCTGTGAATTACATAGTCATAACTTCTTGGGCAGAGGTATTGAAATATACTTCATAGAATAATTACCTAATACATAATTTAGGTGGTTCTGAAGAAGTGTGAAACCTATGATCTGAAAATGCTAAAAGGACCAGCAGATTTTCTGGTGGCAGCAAATAGCATGGAGACTGTGGAACGAATAGAAGCCTGCATGAAAGTGTGGATTAAGCAAATTGAACAGGTACCGTTTGGATGAGTACTCTACTGCATATGGATTCATATAAATGTGCAACTACTTACGGTCACTTTTCACAGAGAAAGGTGGGGGGAAGGGTTGTCAAATGCTCCATTTTCACATGCAAGATCCTTATTCAATAGCATCTCTGGAGCTCGTGTTAATTATGATCATCCTTTTTTTTTTCTTCTGTAGCTGAAAGACACTCATGGTGCTGATTTGCAACAGAGAATGAGCACTGCAAAACATATTAGACCTTTTCCCACCCCAGTACGACTCTGAATCAATTACTGTACTCTCCAATCTCCAACCAGTTTTAGAGCAGCAGGAGAAGCAGCAACCACGATCACTATCCATCTAAAACCACATTTAAACAATGTAGAAGAGCTGCCAGATCTAGGCTGCAAACATCTAGATAGTAGAAAAGAATTGCTGTTTTCTAAATTTCTTTGCTGTCATCTAGAGGTGGCCCAGAATTTTTCAGCCAGATTAGGTAGCCCTAAAGAATATATAAACTCTGTATTTCATTATGTTCAGCTCAGTTTTTGTTTCAGGGGTCAGTGAAAAACCTTGTGTTTTCAGCTCATGGCCTTATTAATTATGCTAACTCTTGAATGCTGTAATCATCCTTTTTAGGTCTAGGTGAATGAGACTATGAGAGTTTATATCGCAGTATTGCCAAAATTGGAGCAAATTGCAAGCAGATATACTGATAGTTCCGTATTATACTTTGAATAATGTAAGCAACGGTTGCTGTCATGCCACTGGTTTGTTAGGACAGCTTTTCCAATTACAATGTAGTGACTTTGATCGATCAGCTGGCTCCAGAGCAGACAATGGAGTGGTATATCAATGCCCACCTCTTGAATTTGTCTGAGTCCCCAGCTTCAGGAGAATCATGGTTTCAGGAAGTAAAGGAGTGCACTGGCCTAAGTCAGCCCAAAAGCACTGGTAAACAGCTACTGATAGGGTTTCCTTCCCCTGCTTCCATCAACTTTTGGAGGCTATGCTGACCAACAGACTTTGAGAACCAGGACTTATTTCCTCTTCCTCCAACTTTCTTGCTTTATTTATTATCTCTTTACGTACAGGCTGGCTTCTCAACAGACTTTCTCCATTGCCACCATCCAGCTGTTACATACAGCCTGGCTTTTCAGACCATCTTTTCCTATCTATCTATCTACAGATGTAATTGTTTACACAATTATCTTTGAGCTGCCATTGTAGCATTTGACCCTTCTGGTATTGTGCAGTAAACAAAGTAGGGCATAGCTTTCCAAAGTGTGTGTCGCGACATACTACTGTGTTGCCTGCGGTGTCCTGGTGTGTCGCGCACAAACCTGGAAGCGCTGATGGGGGGAACCAGAAGAAGCGGCACCCCGCCAATCAGTGTTGTGGCGGAGGCGCTGATTGGCGGAGGTGCCGCTTCTTCCAGTTCTCCCCATCAGCGCTTTTGGGTTTGCGCGCGAAACACCAGGACACCGCAGGCCGCACCACCGCCGCCGCCACTATGTGCCACCAACATGAAAAGTTTGAAAAGCTCTGAAGTAGGGTGTCAAATACTGTGGTCTATGATTATCCTGGGTGGTGACTGGATGGATTCATACATTGTGCTGAATAACAATGTAGTTCAGTAAAAACAATTAGCTGAGTTTGCATATTAAATCTATGATTTTCAAACTACAGTGGTTAGGTTCATGTACTACAGAAAGCCAAAATCACATTATGGTGTAGTGTGATGTGTGAATCAGGTCACTACGAAACATCCTGTCATTGACATCTTAGTAATGTTCTTGATTAAACTGACTTGAATATAAAGTTGACTGTAAACTCTGGTTAAACATAATATCTATGTTCATACTCATATATTAACTTAGACCTGCTAACAGTCACCTAATAGAACAAGCCAAACTATGTACAATTTTTTAATTGCTGTAGCCAAATAGTAAAATGGAAATCCATCAGAATAATTTTTTTTGAAACTGGCAATTGTTTTCCTGTTTCTTATTAGTTTGCTTAACATTAAGAATAGATCAATTAGTCTCAAGTATAGGGAGTTGGGTAAAGAAAGAAGAGAGAGAGAGAGAAGAAGAGAGAAAGCTGTCAACTCACATAGTACCATGTTCTTTGAATATTGAAAAAAGCTTCCATATTAGACAAATCACCACTTTTGGTTTAAATGTTAGGTCATTGCTGAAAATAGCCAGCTACGGAAAGAGGCAGATAACCTTGGTCCACGAGCTGAGCTGGATCACTGGAAGAAGAGGCTATCAAAATTTAACTACCTACTGGACCAGCTCAAGACTTCAGATGTAAAGGCTGTACTTGGTGTGCTTACAGTTGCTAAATCAAAACTTTTGAAGGTGTGTCAGTTGGTTTATTCAAGAAGAATTTATATTATACCTAAAACTAATATTTTTATAGTAATGCATGTATATTTAAAATCATTCAGCCCAATGAGCTGGGAAGGCAACTCACTCTGAAATCTATCACATTTCAGAATTAAAATACAAAATATGTATTTTAAAAAGTGGGCATCAGAAATCATGCTTGTAAAAAGACAGACCTGGATTTGTCTTCCAAATATGCAGGAGAAAGCTACAGCTCAATATAATAAAATATAATACTATTTTGAACTTACTAAAAAAATCCTACATACAAAAGACCTTTGCCAGTTACTTTGGCTGGGGAAAACTATCTCCTGGTATAACTCCTGTGAGTCTTAACCAACATGATCTATGATTTCAATGGTTAAAGTTGCAGTCCACATCTTCTAGAAGTTGTCAAGCCTTGTCTGCAGTAATATTTTATTGCTGTCACTGAATTGCTATTCTAGTTCTTGTGAGATTTATGAAACTTGCTAACTATCTTATAACAAACCAGGGCAAAATCTTTTCTAAAATACCACATGTTCTTTTAAATAGCATTTGTTTCATTTTCATTTTCCAAGAGTTGGCGAGAACTGGATACTCGGATTACTGATGCAACAAATGAAGCCAAAGACAATGTGAAATATCTTTATACCCTTGAAAAATTCTGTGAGCCTCTGTATAACTGTGATCCTGTAAGTTAAAAATGTTTGCTCATTGGATTGCCACCCTTGTAGATAGCAGAGAAATGCCTAGATCACAAGTTAATGATTGTGAGTGCAACTTAAAAAAAGATACAGTTCTGAAACTGCATAAAGAGTTTAGTGAGTTATAACTTAACAGTACATCCTATGTTATATTGGGTAATATAGGGGTAATATAGATTTCAACAGTCTCATTATTGCACAAAATCTTGGCAACTTTAAAAATTACTTTATCTGGGCAAGGACTGCAAGGACTATTTGGGATGATAGCAGATGCCCTCGTGCCCTCAAGCTAACTGATATAAATGATGGTAGCCAAATAATGCTTTACATCACCATTCATGTTGTTGGCATTTCAGGTGATCATGGTAGATGCTATTCCAGGACTCATTCATGCTATCAAAATGATCCACAGCATCTCACGCTATTACAACACTTCAGAGAAGATAACTTCCCTGTTTGTAAAGGCAAGTTATGCTGACTGTTCCTTAGAATTGGTGTTAGGCTATTATTGGCTATTTAAAACTGTACCATAAATAACAACAACAACAACAACAACAGTAACAGTAATAATAATATATTAAACTTGTATGCCGCCTGACTCCCATCAACTCTGGGCACCTATCCATCAATACAATACAGGCAATACAAACTTTCCTTCAGTATCAAAATATAATTTTTGAAATAGAGTAGATAGAAAACACAAAGTTAAGTAATAAAAAATAGGGTCTGTTGAACTCTGAAATGGAGATCATTGATAAATCATTCAGACTGACTATTAGGCTGGATGAAATTGGCTTATCATTACATTATACCCCCATGGAACTAGACATATTGATCTGAGGTCATCCACATTGTTCTTACCTTACCTTACAAAATCTTTGTTGCACCTAATTTTTCCAAACAGTTGGGTAGGGAAGAATAACAGGCTACATTTATTGCAAGCAGGGAACTAAAGGAAAATCTACAATGGAAAGTAAACAGGGAAACTCAGCAGCTGATCCAGTATGACCAATAGTGAGTTATGTCTATGAAGGTTCTCAGTCATCCAGGTGGAATTGTCTGTAGCTTGAATCATGTCAACTGGATTTCTATTAGAAATCCAGTTGACATGATTCAAGCTACAGACAATAGTGAGTTATGTGGGATTGTAGTTTAGCAACATCTGAAAGACTGCAAGTTATCCACTCCTGATATAGCTGTCTGGCTCTAAGAGAAAATAGGCCTCAACCCACTTTGTTCCACACAAGTTTCTTGAAACAAAGCCTATTGTTACTTGCAGGTTACAAATCAAATGATAACAGCATGCAAAGCATATATTACTAACAACAACACTGCCACCATCTGGGATCAACCGCAAGATGTAGTTTTGGAAAAAATACAAGCTGCTATAAGACTTAAGGAGGTAATCTTTACACTTGTTAGAAGACAGAAGCAGTAAATACAACTTTCCTGCTTGAGCCAGAATTGGGGGAGGATTTAGTTTCCCAAAGCAAAAAGTGCAAAATTTGATCTGAATTTCTCTAGGCAAAATAACTTTTAAGAGCCTTTCTGATTTAAAACAAGAATAATTTAATGTAGCAAAGTCACATAGGATAAGTCCTTAGGAGTATTATGAACGAGGTTGCAATTAATAGTTAATTCCATTTATTTCTATCTTGTTTCATGTTGATAAGGAGTACCAAAACTGTTTTCACAAGACCAAACAGAAATTGGAAGAGAATCCAGCTGAACGGCAGTTTGATTTTAGTGAGATGTACATCTTTGGAAAATTTGAAACTTTCCATCGCCGCCTACTTAAGATTATGCACATCTTTGATATTATCACAACTTACTCAATTTTACAAGACTCCAAGATGGAAGGACTAGAAGTGATGGCAACTAAGTATCAGGTATGCAGTGATTTTTAACAATAGTAGTTGAGCCCTGAAGAACAGACAATTTTTTGGCCTCCAGATATTTTGGACGATAAGCCATAGCATTCTGGACCACTGGCCATAATAATGGTGGGGGTGGAGTCTACAGCAGTTCTAGTGCAAAATATTCGAATGATTGCCTAGGGAAAGTTTATTGGAGATAGAAAAGGCTCTTTCTGTTCCATGCTGGATTAGGAACTCTCCTAATTCTAAGGACTACCTCAACTGAACTGCTTCAGAGCTTGCACATCACACTGTGCCATGATATTTGCTCGTTTCTCACTTAGCATGATGTGAATTCAGCCACTGTTGTTTGTGAACCATGATGAATGTTTTAACACCCGTGAAACAGGCCACTATGACTTTTTCAGCAAGCCATATTAAAACAGACTGTGATTTAACGTGAGGTGTGAACCCAGCCACTGTGACAGCTGTTTGTCGAATAAGCCCGTTCATTACTCTCTGCTTTAAAGGTCACCACTTGAGTTGGCAGTTTGTGTCGGATGTCTAAGATTAACAACTTCCCCAAGCTGAGTATGCCGAGTTAATAAGTATAAGGTTTCAAATTTTGGTAGCCCCACATAAGCAGCTCTTAATGACTTCCTGCAACATAAGTTCTTGTGTTTCCAGTCAACTTAGTAGTTCATATGTGTGTGCCTGTATGCCTTCGAGCCAGTGTTGACTCCTGGTGATTGCCTGGACAAGTCCCTACAGTTTTCTTGGCAAGATTTCAAAAGTGGTTTGCCACTGCCTCCTTCCTAGGGCTGACAGAGAGTGAACGGCTCAAGGTCACCCAGGTAGCTTCACATCTAAGGCAAGACTAGAACTCACAGTGTCATGGTTTCTGCCTGATGCCTTAACAACTACATCAAACTGGCTCTCCAGTAGTTCATGACCAGGAAGTTTATTGGATTTCCTGTTTGCCTGTACCTACCATCATGGGAGCATTGACTGTAGCTTGAGAATACATTCCTATGCTCTGTGCATTTTTTAAAAATTATGCTGTCAATGGGAAATACATAGACATGATTATTAACTGTGGTGCTGTTATCTGCACAATTTAGTTCATGGCTGCTGATGCAATGCAGTTCCTTTAGTTCCCCCAGTAGGCAAGTGGTCTAACTGCTTGCCCATGCCTCTCTGGTGACAATTTGTTGTTGTTGAGTCGTTTAGTCGTGTCCGACTCTTCGTGACCTCATGGACCATAGCACGCCAGGCCTTCCTGTCCTCCACTGCCTCCCGGAGTTTACTCAAATTCTTGTTCATTACACTGGTGATGCTATCTAACCATCTCATCCTCTGCCGTCCCCTTTTCCGTTTGCCTTCAGTCTTTCCCAGCATCAGGGTCTTTTCCAGTGAGTCCTCTCTTCGCATTAGGTGGCCAAAGTATTTGAGCTTCAGCTTCAGCATCTGTCCTTCCAATGTGCAGTCAGGGTTGATTTCCTTTAGGATTGACTGATTTGACCTCCTTGCAGTCCAAGGGACTCTCAAGAGTCTTCTCCAGCACCACAACTCGAAAGCATCAGTTCTTCGGCGCTCAGCCTTCCTTATGGTCCAACTCTCACAGCCATACGTTACTACTGGAAAAACCATAGCTTTAACTATACGGACCTTTGTCGGCAAGGTGATGTCTCTGCTTTTTAATATGCTGTCTAGGTTTGCCATAGCTTTCCTCCCAAGGAGCAAGCGTCTTTTAATTTCATGGCTGCAGTCACCGTCTGCGGTGATCTCGGAGCCCAAGAAAATAAAATCTGTTACTGCTTCCATTTCTTCCCCTTCTATTTGCCAGGAAGTGATGGGACCAGATGCCATGATCTGAGTTTTTTTAATGTTGAGTTTCAAGCCAGCTTTTGCACTCTCCTCTTTCACCCTCATCAAGAGGCTCTTTAGTTCCTCTTCACTTTCTGCCATTAGGGTGGTATCGTCTGCATATCTGAGGTTGTTGATATTTCTCCCGGCAATCTTAACTCCGGCTTGTGATTCATCCAGCCCGGCATTTCTCATGAAGTACTCTGCATATAAGTTAAATAAGCAGGGTGATAATATACAGCCTTGTCGTACTCCTTTCCCAATTTTGAACCAATTGGTGGTTCCATGTCCAGTTCTAACTGTTGCTTCTTGACCCGCATACAGGTTTCTCAGGAGACAGGTAAGGTGGTCTGGTACTCCCATCTCTTTAAGACTTTGCCACAGTTTGTTGTGATCCACACAATCAAAGGCTTTAGCGTAGTCAATGAAGCAGAAGTAGATGCTTTTCTGGAACTCTCTTGCTTTTTCCATGATCCAGCGAATGTTGGCAATCTGATCTCTAGTTCCTCTGCCTCTTCGAAACCCAGCTTGCACTTCTGGTAGTTCTCGGTTCACATACTGCTGAAGCCTAGCTTGTAGGATTTTGAGCATAACCTTGCTAGCTTGCTGGTGACAATACCATCATTTTATTTTCATGGCTGGCAAATTTGAGCATATTGAGGTAGAACTCTGGGTAGCACTGCTCTCTGGACATATCCCGTATTATTACTGACTACAAAACTGAAAGAATGGCAATGGTAATTGTCACCTAAAACTCTTCTTTCTGTCTAGCTTTATATGGGACAATGTCTGTGGCTTTGTTTTGCAGGGAAAATAATTCTGTCTCTGGGGTTAGAAGTAATACAGAAAAACAGAATTTGCAGAGATGTCAAAATTGACTTGTTTGATTAGGGCAAGGGTCGGAAATGGCGGCTCGCGAGCCAGATGCGGCTCTTTGGCCCCTTGAGTGTGGCTCTTCCACAGCTGAACTCACCCCACCCCTTCCACGCGATTGGCCCCCGCCCGCAAACCCCGCCCCCTGGCTCTCGCACTGAGCGAGGCCCGGCGCGGCAGGGAGGCGCTGTTGGCCCGGGACGCGGCGCTGTCAGAGGCGGCGCAGGAGCGGCTGCAGGGGCTGCTGCGGCTGGAGATGGCGCTGCTACGCAGCATCCAGGTGCTGGGCGAGGGCGCGGGCCCGGGACGCGAGCGGCAGGGCAGCGCAGGGGGCCTGGCCGGGGCGGTGGCGGCGGAGGTTTGCCGGGCGGCAGGACGGGGCAGGCGGCGCTGCTGGGGCTGGTGGCGGAGCTGGAGGGAGTGGAGGGACCAGGCGTTCCCGTGGGCGCAGCGCGTGCTCTGTAACCCGCCTTGGAGAAGCGGCCGCGGGAGGCCCTCCGGGTGCACCCTCCCGCCCCACCAATCCCCCCACCCCGCCGTTCGGTGTCCTCTCCCCCTGCTAACCCGAGCCCTGCAGCGGCCCGGGACGCGAGCGGCAGGGCGGCGCAGGGGGCCTGGCCGGGCCGGTGGCGGCGGTGGCGGAGGGACCAGGCGGACCCGGCCGAGGCGGCTGCTGGCCCTGTGTGAGGCCTTGCATGAGGAAGGCTGGGCTGAGCGCCCAGACGGGATGCCCCTGGAAGAGCTGCCCCTGCTGCTGGAGAAGGCGCTGAGCCTGGTGCGGAAGGCGCCGAGCTGTTATGCTGTCGGCCTGGAGAGCGTTCTGTGGGGTGGCCCGCTGGAGGAGGAGGAAGCGGCTGCGAATGGGACCTTGCCAAAAGCTCCCCTGGATGAGGTGGGACAGAGACACAGGGCACCCCAAGAGGCCCCTGCAGAGAGCTCCCCAAGTGGCCCCCACCAGGAGCACCCTCCCGCCCCATCAATCCCCCCACCCCGCCGTTCGGCGTCCTCTCCCCCCGCTAACCCGAGCCCTGCGGTGGCCGGGGGAGCCGAGCCAGGCTTGGACCGGAGGCGGCCAAGGGGAGAGCAGGGTTTGACAATTAGAATGGGTAGAATATGGAAAGAAGGGAACCACAATATACCTGTATAGAGAGAGTAATAAATATAAATGCATTTATAATTGCTGTAAAGAAGATCGGAAGCCGCTTCTTTATATCTCTTTTTCTTTTTCTTTTTCTTTTTCTTTTTCTTTCTTTTCTTTTCTTTTCTTTTCTCTTTTCTTTTCTTTCTTTCTCTTTTCTTTTCTTTCTTTCTTTCTTTCTTATTTACTTATCACTTTTCTTTATTTCTCTTTTTCTTCTTTAAATTTGTATTGTTTTTACTCTGTAGAAAATTTCTTCAATAAAAATTAATACTAAAAAAAGAGAGACGTAATACAGAAAAAAACACATACACCACAATTTAGTGTCCCAGTAAGAACAAGGTCTATAATGAGGCTGAAACTTCAAGATCTTGGCCTGATCGCTATGAACTTATATTAGCTAGGACTATGCATACTTCAAAAATGAGGCTGAAGAATTGCTTTGACATAGCACCCCCTTGTTATTCATTGAAAAAAGCCTGCTATTTTTTCAAACCTCTGCACAACCTAGAAAAAAGATGTGGCTGCTTTAAGAAGTCATCTAATATGATTCTTAAAGTAGCTGTGTTATTTTCAGACTCATGCAGAGACCTGAAAAAAAGACATTGTTGCTTGAATTTGCGGCAGAGAGGTATTGCGCTGGTGTGAGTTCCAAAACACTTATTCCAAATCATTCTCAAAGTGTGTATAACCACAATATTGGCATTTTATCAATTCAGCTTTCATAACTTTTCCCAAAGAATTGTGGAAACTAATGTTTTGATGTTATAAGGGATCCTGAGCTTTCACATAGTTGCTGAATATTAATATAGTAAAATGTCTTATTGTGCTTTTACTTGTACAGACTGCAGCAATGAAGGAACAATGGGAGGTAATTCATGATAGGGCTGTTAATGCTGTGATTTGTGGTGAAAATGACTTCTGGTTTTTCTATGTATTTTCTGTGAAGAGCATTTTCATTGCACCAGAGTGTGTAAAATGGATGTGTTGTGCATTTGCATATTTGAACACTTATTTTCCTTGGAAAAAACGAATTGTGTTTCAGAAAGGAGAACTCACTGGGTTGCAAAACATTACCTTGTAATGGATGCAAATATAGTCTTCACATTATAACTTACTATTCTGTAAATTTAATATGTGCTTGGTTATTTTTCATTCTCTGTCAGGAATGAATGAATGAATGAATGAATGAATGAATATATATATATATATATATATATATATATATATATATAGTATATAGTATATAGTATATATAGTATATATATAGTATATATATATATATATATATATATATATATATACTGTATATATATATATTCTTTATTATAAGCATAAGAAATGATGAGAATAATATAACCTTTCAAATATTCATATTCCCAATTGCATTTAGAGTATTGTTGCCACTATAAAGAAAAAACAGTACAATTTCTTAGATCAGAGGAAAACTGATTTTGACCACGACTATGAAGAGTTTTGCAAGCAAACAAATGAACTACATGTAGGTTTGGTTCTTCCCAATTTTATAGTTTTTAAAATTGTTAATAATATTCTTTTTGGCTTAGTTAATTCATTAGAATTTATACAGCAAAACCTCATTTTAATGGACCACATGGGGGGAGGAAATGACCATTACTCCCAAATGTCTAATATATACAGAAGTGCATTATTGCAGTGATTTTCATCAATTGCATGTCTCTATGAAGATAACATAAATCACCACTGATGTCATAACATTAAGGTAAAATTTACATACATTTAACTGACATCTCCAGACAACCTGGGATACAGGAGACTTGCCCATTATTTCAGAGGAATGCTGAGATAGAATTCTAGTCCTTTACATATGAAGTCCACTAAATGGAGGTCTGTTAAATCAAGGTTTTGTTGTATTTCTACATCATGTATGTTGTGGGTTTAGACTGAAAAATGCTTTAGTTTATATAGAATTGAGCTCTATATAATTCTATTATATAGAATTGTATTGTATTGTATTGTATTGTATTGTATTGTATATCTTTCATATCTATATCTATCTATAATATAAAATAATATAAAAATAATATTATATATAATTATATTTTATTATGTTTTAAAGTATTTCAGTTCTATATAAACTAAAGTATTATATAGGATTTCTAATCTTGGCGTGAATATTGCATCTTGCACAATTTCAAAGTGGTATAGGAAGGTAATGCCCTATATAATTTCTGGATGAAATTACACACTGGAGCTAAGGTGTGTCTTTTCTATGCGATATCTCATCTTCCCTCTCTGTTCAGTCCACCAAAGTAGCATTTCATTCTTCCCTAGAATTTAATGACAAACATATATTTTATATGGACGAAATGGGGAGAGGAGAACATAGCTGGAGATACAGCATGTTGAGAGAACTTCATTCTTAATGATGCCATATGTTCCATGTGGCAGACTGGCTTGGGAAAAAAAACTCACTTTGGTTATTGAGCAGTACATGAGTGATCACAAAAAAAGTGTAGCAGCCCCTAGATTCTCTCTTTGCCTGTGCCATAAAGTTCTCCAGTTTGACTGGTTCCTTTCTTGGTTACAGTTGTACAAGAATGTATTGGGATGTTGGGAACTGTGTTCAAACAACAAACTAGGTACAAACAGTCCTTGACTTACGACCATTCATTTAGCGGCCATTTGAAGTTATAACAGCACTGTAAAAAGTGACTTATGATCAGTCCTCGCACTTACGACTGTCACAGCATTCCTGCAGTCACGTGATCAAAATTCAGGCGCTTGGCAATTGGCATGTATGTATTTATGATGGCTGCAGCGTCCCGGAGTCACATGATCGACATTTGTGACCTTCCCAGCCGCTTCCGACAAGCAAAGTCAATGGAGGAAGCTTAACGACCACGTGATTCACTTAATGACTGTGACAAAAGTAAAATTGGGCATGACTCACTTAACAGCTGCCTCACTTAGCGACAGACGTTCTGGTCCCAATTGTGGTCATAAGTCGAGGACTTCCTGTATAAGCAACTAAGCTCCTGGAGATGGGAAATAAATGTAATAATAATAATTGTTGGGTTTGGCTTAGTATGTTATGTGAACAAAGTCATTGTGCTCTCTGCCCCATAGTTTAGGACTTCATAGTTTGTGTGAATTGTCTTTTATTCAGTAAATCATGGGTAAAAAAGACTTATCTGATTTATAAATTTAGTGAATGTGCTTATCAACATTCTCTATCCTTTTGTTTCCTTTTTACAGCACCAATTACAGATGTTTATGGACACTACCTTTGAAAAGATTTTGAACACTGAAAGAGCCCTTCATATGCTGAAGAAATTTGAAAGGTTTAAAAAATAATGACTTTTTACTTGGGATAATCTGAAATAATAACAGACCGATATACTTTGATAGTCTTCTTTTGTTTTTTAATCAAATTTAGAACAATTTGCTTTTAGTCAATAAAGCATGTATTTCTATGGCATATAGAAAGGATTTTTTTATTATTATTAAAAAAAACCCTAGCAGCAGGAATAGTAAAGTCCTGTTATCTCAGTTTGTGAAATAGGTGCATTCAGTGTGTGACCTGAAGTTCTCTCAGTGCTGGAAGAATGGTATCATTTATGTGTTCACAAACAAAATACCATCGATCATGTCTGGTACTAGTTGTTCTTCATATAATATAAATGGCTAATTTATCTCTAGATATTTTATTATTATAGTTGAGTCTAAGCATATTACTGACTAAGATAGGTGACACCACAATGTTTAATATCATTACATGCAAGCAGAATTTGTTAACTTTTACTTATGCTTGAAACTGTGCTTTATTTTCCTTTTGCAGTTTTTATTATGTAATAATTTTATTATTACTTATTTAAACAATGTTGACCTTGTCTGTTCTAGAAGTATGACTAGAAGCAGGAGCATCTGCTGAATCTAGAGGCTCTGTCAATTTTTAAAAAAATATTGTTAAAATAATAACATACAAAAGAAAAAAGGCTACACTGAATAGGGTTTCTAATTTTACTGGAAATATTTGAACCACGAAGCAGCTCATTCAAGCATAAAACTGTAGGCAATTGCTGCTGTTAGGACTATTTTTCCTGCGGTGTAAATGGCTAGGAAATGGATTGTTGTCGAGTTCTGGAGTTTGGTAATTTTGTAATGTTCTTTTTATTTTACTTTTTTATTACAGTCCTATAAGCTGCTCAGAGCCTTTTGGAATTCAGTGCCATATACATTACATAAATAAATAAATATTTTGAAATGGTCAGAGAATCCTGGTGAATTCAGAACCATTTTGAACTCAAATGACTTTTAGAGCCTGAAGTATTTTGAATTGGAAATCTTTTGCACACTTCTACTTAAAATGTACATGGCAAAATGTGGTTTGATACATAGCACATTTTAACATACAAATAAATCAAATCAACTTTGTTCTTAGTTATACAGTGACCTAGATTTGTTCACTTCTATTTGACATATCAATGTGGTACAGTTTGATGGTTCTATGGGACTGATGAATGAGTCAATATATTGCTTTAGGAAGCCAAATAATCTTTGCTGTCTCTTCAGAATAATTCATTGAAAAATAAATAATGCACTGAACTTCTACCTTTGTAAGTCTCTGATGATGATGATATGTCTTCTTCATAGGCTTGGAATCCCTAATCTTGGCATTGCTGACAAGTATCAGATCATCCTACAAAACTACGATCATGACATTGAGATGGTCTCTAAGCTGTACTCAAAACAGAAGAATGATCCTCCTCTAGCTCGTAATCTTCCTCCCATGGCTGGTAAGATCTTGTGGGCACGGCAACTGTTTCACAGAATCCAGGAACCCATGAATCTCTTTCAAAAACATTCCACAGTTCTACAGACAGAAGAAGCAAAGCCCATAATCCGCAACTATAACAGAGTGGCTAAAGTCCTTCTGGAGTTTGAGATAATCTACCACAGAGGATGGCTTCAACAGGTACTATAACGTGCTGCATATTTTTATAATGAAACTTGTGGAATGTCCTGCTATTAATATAATTTGATGCTAATGTGAATTCAGTGTATTTTTTTTAAGAATCACACCTGGGACTGTAGCAGCAACAGTGCATGTATGACATATTAAACCAATATGATTAATTTGCCCTGCTATAGTAACTAGGATATTGAATTAATGTCCACCAGTTTTGTTGGCACAAGCTCAATTAGAATATCATGGAAAGTTCTACATAGCTGGAGTAGATCACTGTTTATGTCAGAAAAAGTTGAATGCTTATGTCTGGCTGTACCTGTTTACTAGGTCTTCTCCGAAACTCTTGGCATCAGTCTGTAGTAATCTGCCATTTGATGAGGCTAATATGTGGAACACTTGTTATTTCTAGGTTCAACTAGTTAAAGCAGGACTTCAGGCATCATTATTGGTGAAAGCTCCAGAGACTGGAGAAATATTTGTGAATTTTGATCCAGAGATTCTCACCTTAATCAGGGAAACAAAGTGCATGGCACGCATGGGGCTAGAAATCCCACCATTGGCCATTGCTATTCAAGACAAGCATGACTCCTACAAACAGAACTTCAATAAGCTACAGGTATTCTTGTACTGTTACAGATAATTTTATTTATTTATTTATAAAATTTATATCACCGCCCATCTCCCTCCCTCTGGGCAGTTTACAACAAAATAATGAAAACAAAAAACATAAAATATACATAGAATATAAAAATACAAATTATAAAACAAGATTAAAATCCAAGAGGCAAGAGTGGTAAAACGATCTTACTTAATCCAGTGTAGGAGAGGAGCTCTCTAAGGTATTAGCCATCCCCAAGAGTGACTATTCATTCCTTGGTCCCAAGCAAATATCATGAAACGAACTTTTAAAGGCTTTATTTTTTTAAAAAAAAATTGGCTGAGTTATTTTCTAACTTCTTTAAATAGTTGTGTAATATTTGCTGCTAAACATACCCATAAAAAGCTAATTTAGGTCAGGCTTTCTAACCAGTGAAACTGGGATATGACTCAAATATAAAGGTGAATAAATTATGGCTAAATTTGTTTCATTGCCTAACAAAAAAGGAAGCTTGCAAGTGGTTCTCTTATTGCCAATCTGGCAGTCATTAAAGCAAGTCTGCACACTTTATACTTCAATGTGCTGAAAAACAGTCTTGATAACCCTGTTTTGCTGCTTCTTAATTTTCACATTGCAATACTTGATTGTTGTCCCATTTTCAGCATTTTTATTTTCAGTCGTGGGTTATGCAAATAAGCTTTGAAATGTATCCGACAGAACATGACCAGTTAAGTGAAACTGCAATTATACCTTCAGTTACAATTTAAGTTGGTCCTTTTTCAGATGATGCTGGCAGAATATAAGAGAGTAAAATCAAAAATCCAAGCCCCACTTCATGCGCTAATGGCTCCTCATGTGGCTAAAGTGGATGATTCAATCCAACCAGGAATAACTACACTGACCTGGACATCCCTGAATATTGAGACCTATTTACAGAATATTTTCAGTAAACTTGGTAAGTCTTTGTATATCGTCATATCTAATCTTCATGGTACTGTAGATAGATAGGTCCAGTAGTGATGACTGAAATTGCTGAAGATTGCCAAGTTTATCCTTTGCTTGACTTTTTGTTGTTCTCGCTAGTTTAGATTCTGGAAATAGATACTTTGATCTTCAGGAAGTAGGCGTGCATGTAGAAAATTCATCCTTTATGTTTCATTTTTCCCACTGTAGAGAAATGCTACTGGTATTCACTGATTTTTCTTGCTACAGAGTTCACATGATAAGGGATTGCTGTTGAGGCTGTAGCAAAGGGAATGTATAGGATTTGATTTACATGGGTGAAGAAATATGTTTACAGATGCCTGGTCCTTGCCCTGTGGGGCCTTTTCATCCTTGGTGCACATTCAAGTGCACATTCTTTTGCAGGAAAAGGCACCTGGGACTAGGTTTCTTTGAATTTGGCTTAGCATCTAGTGAGAACACAGCCATTGTGGTTTGTAAAAAAAAAGGCTTAGCTTAAAGTAGCAAACTGGCTTTTGTGTTCTGCTTTTATTGGAAAGGCGGAAAGGGATAAAATGAAAGAAGATTATAAACAGCCTTGAGCTCTTGGAGGAAATAACCTAATAAATCAATAAATATGAAATCTTCACCTGCTGTTTTCCTATATTAGTTTACAAATAGTTGGTCAGCGTTCAAAGTAGTAAGACTCTGTGTCAATTCCTGCATTTTCTCATTCCTTTAAGAGTATATTAAGATAAAAGGTGCACTCAGTTTTGAACATCTTAGGGAGTGATCCCATTTGAATGTTTTCTTTTGCCCTCTTGGCAATTTTGATGATAAATTTTGCTATCCTAGAAGGATGTCATTTGAAGATGGTGTGAAAAGCTGCCATGCTCTCCTAACATGAACATGCTTTCAGAGAGAGGCTTGACTATTAAACAGATTTTCTTGTTAACGAAATGTGTCCTTCTCTTTGTTTTTCAAGATAACCTCGAGCTGCTTCTTGATCGAGTAAATGACTTAATAGAATTTCGTATTAGTGCTGTCCTTCAAGAAATTAGTACTGTGCCCCTCTGCAATCTTCCCGAAGATGATCCACTGACCTGTGAGCAATTCCTTCACATGACAAAGGTACCGTCCTATAGTTTCAGTTTTCATTTAGTAGGAAACTCATCTATGTAATCAATCACTACCTTCATAGTGAAAGTAGTAGCTCACAATTGCATGTTCTTACATGCACACAAATGCACTTCTTTGCAAAGAATATAAAGACATTTCTTGGGGGTAAGCTCTGTTGGGTGAGAGCCTGTTTGGTGTTGTGGTTGAGGCACCAGGCTAGAAACCAGGAGACCATGAGGTCCAGTCCCGCCTTAGGCACAAAGCCAGCTGGGTGACCTTGGGCCAATCACTCTCTCTCAACCCTAGGAAGAAGGCCATGGCAAACCACTTCTGAAATCTTGCCAAGAAAACTTCAGGGACTAGTCTTGGCAGTCGCCAGGAGTCAACAGTGACTTGAAGGCACCAAAAAAAAAAAAAAAAAAAGCTCTGTTGGGCATTGTGACATTAATTCTCAGTACAGTACAATAGGATGTATTGTAAAAAAAGCTAGTACGTTACAAAGAAGGAGGTAAGATTAGGATTCTTTGTCATCTGAAGTTCTGAGTGGAGTTTTTGGTTTAATTTTTGCATGGGGCAGTCATAAATCAGAATAAAAAATAGTTTTGTTTTCTTTTGTTCCAGAAGAATAATGGAGACCATTCTGAAAGTTAGACTTTTGATTCTTTTTTACAATCCTCATTCCTCCCAGTCACTAACTCTTACTTCCTGCTACATAGTAGGACTGGCAGACATCAGGCAGGCATAGCACAGAGAAATGTTATCGGTGGCTTTTAAATCATTTCTGGATGGCAGTGCCTATGTGTAGAGCTGAATTATGCATTTGAGGAGGTGGAAGAAAAAGAAAATAAGTTAAGAAACTGCTATCTGACCTAGCAAGCAGAAGGCATCTTTTTTACTAAAATGATTGGCAAAGGTAGCCACAGGGGTTAGCATGTCTCTTTTCCTTTGGCAGGTACCATTAACATGAGGCCACAATGCCCAGTCACTACACAAAGCAGATATGTAGCGTTGCTATGAATCACAGTACTCAGCTCAGGCAGGGAGTGTCAGCATGACAGCACAATAGCCAGGTTTTTTTTTTTGAAGTAGACAGCATAGGCATCATGCAGTCACAATATTTCTTTCATGGAGGAAGGTTAAAAAAAAAAAGGCAGCAATATGTGGCCACGATCTGTTTCACTGAGTTTATGCATTCAGGTACTGTTGAAATAGAAACTAGAAGAGTGTATACCATTGCATCAGTAGTAGCATGTTAGCAGGGAAACATCAGGCGCAGAGAAGAGAAGGGGCAAGAACAGAAATGCTGTCCTTGACCTCACTCACTCCAAGATATAAGGAAGCTTAAGGGGTCTTAGAAATAAAGGTTAATCTTTAGGAATACTGGCTGCTAAAAAAATGCTGGGAAGAATGGAGGCCAGGGAAATATATCCAGGTTGGATTGCTATATCATTCTAAATCATACTTTGTTTTAACCATGATTTGTTAAATAAGGCACTGTGGTTGGGTTCGCACAAGTTTAACCAAACCAGTCAAACACGCAATATGTGATATGTGAACCCAGGTGTATACCTGGCTGACTGAAATGGGAAGGAGATTACAATGAAAGAAAGAGAATAAAAACCAAATATCTCTGAAGAGAAAAGAATGAAACATAGACATTCATGTATCAGAATGTGTGGGTGTGGAACATGGATGTGATTTAGAAAGTAAACTCTGAAGAGAAACAACTGTTGGTTACTCTGCACAAAGAATCAGCAATGGCCCCTTGTGGAAATGACTGCCAATTTGCTCTCTCTGTTCAGTGGATACCGCCACATGGTTGTAACAAAAATGAATCAAATCTTTTGGAAAACGTTTCTGTGTCTGGGTTGTACATCAAGATAAGTGCTTGCACTCCCCCTCTCTCTCGATATACAAGAAACTTTGAGGGGCCAAAAATCTTCCAAGATAGCTTACCTCTGAAAAAGGAGTGCAACAAGAATCAAGCCAACATTAAAACAAAGAAATTGCAAATATTATAGTACTCTACCCAAAGCCTAAAAAAAGTATTCCTATGGGACTGCTGGGCAGAACAAATATTCAGGGGAATGCTTGGGCAAATCTATAGGTATTTACACCTTGCTTCAAAGATGGCCAAATGAAGCTTGGCAAACAGATGGCAAACTTTCCTGCTGTTTGAAAGTCCATCTCTTGCATTAACCTCTATTAGGTTAGCAGCAATTCATTAACCTCCATTCCATTAGCAGCAATCAAAGTACAGTAAGTCAAAAGTGAAGAACCAGTATTTTGGGGCTGACTTGTTTTAAACACGTTTTACTGAATAAGCTATAGTGACTGCCTTCATATGAATCACTACAGCATAAATAAATCTTGGTTTGCAAACCACAATACTGGATTTACACAGGGTTCATGAAGCCAAAACTAAATAAATCACATTAGAGCTTAGTACACGGTGTGCACTTGCCTGCATGGGTGTGGAGCCATGAAAATATCTGCCTGATCTTCTGCAGAAATATACTGTACCGCAGTTGCACCTATTCTATTACATACAGTCATGCAGTTCAGGCATTCCTCCTACCTCTCTTTCACAAAACAATTTAGTTTCTTCTGCAGAACCATAGGCACCCAGGAGAGGTTAATCTTGATCCTTCCCAGTGATTAAAGTTCTGTTTCCTGCTAATAATAGCAGTGGGCTGCAGGCAAGGCCTCTGAGGGCTGCATGGTGCACATGAGTTTGTTTGTTTGTTTATTTATTTATTTATTTATTTATTACATTTATATCCCGCCCATCTCCCCCACAAGGAGGGACCCTGGGCGGTTCACAACAATTTAAAAGAATTAAAACAATAAATATCAATAACAATATAAAATTACATATATATATATATATATATATATATATATATATATATATACACACACACACACAGACATACACATACATACATACATACATACATACATATACACACACACACAGACATATATATATATATATATATATATATATATACACACACACATACATACATACACACACACACACACACACACACACACCTACAGCATCATATAATTTGATCCAAAGGTGGTAGATCTTGACCATTGGTAATTATCATGAGACTTTCTAATGAAGAAACTATAAGAGATTTACCCCCACTTGCTCTGGCTGATAATATCTGACGCTATTCGTATTACGTAGGCAGCAGAACATTCTTCTCAGGATATGTTTTGGTCCATTTATTTTGTCTCAGTAATTCTTCTGTGTGTCTTAAAACGTTCAGATTTGGGGAAAGATTTATTCTCCTTTCTTTGGAATTGGGCTCCATTTTGTTTTTAAAAAAGAATATGGCAATGTCAGTTGATAGCAGATTCTCTTTTCTGTCAGCAGTTACCAGCTTGATATTCATAACACAAATGGAGGAACCTGCTCTTGAATCAAGAAAAACTATATTCCTCATAGTCCCAGCAGGTGGGAGTAGCTGGCTTACCTTGCCTGGGCTTGGAAACTCATTAGAATCAGAGACGTTTAGTATTTGGCTGGGAGTTCTCCAGTGTCTTTAATTCATGTTTCTCATGGCTGTGGAACTTTTCTCTTCTTCTATGTGTATGCAGTATGGGAGAACATTGAAGTGATCTGAGTTCTTAGGTGTATCCTATTACTAGCATTGCTAAATTAGAGTGAAACTTATCTAATGCTTCACATTTTTATTTTCAGGAGCTCTGTACTAAAGGAGTATACACACTGCATCTCAAAAGTTCATTAGCAGAAGAAGCAGCAAATGAGCTTATCAACATGTTGCTAGACCTGGATGTGCAGAACAAGGGGGATGCTGGTGAGAGGTTTCTGAGTGGAAGCAGAACTGAAGGAATTAACGAAGGTAAGGGCATTCTACCATGTGTAAATTAGCACTGTATTGTTTGTTTGTGCTCCTCATTAAAACATCAGTGGCTTGTAAGTTAGTAAATAAATAAATGAAATAAGATAAATGAATGAAATAATCTATTTCAAGAACATAATCAGTTCTATAACCCACACAGATAATGCAAGTTGGGCCAATGGGAACATTTTCCCCATTTCTATAAGTTATTTAAAGAATAAAAAGAGGAGCAAGATTCTAGATAGAACACTCTGCAGTTCAGGCATTTTTTTTCTGCTCATACAAGCATATCTTTACAGTGGTAATGCTAGAAACATTTTGGGTGTGGAATGCTTAGGTGATGTGAGAAACATCTGAACAGTAAGTGCAAAACTTTCCAAACAGTAGTTTGTAAGAAAGGGCATCTCATGTAATAAACATTTATAGCTTTTCTATTTTAATTAAATAAATTTGAGTCAAACCAATACACAGCACAAGAATCCCGGATATATGTGTAATGGTATGTGGGAATGACCTTGGGAGACAGGAGGAAGAGCCGCAGCCTAGACAACCCTCATGCAAAAGGTATCTCAGCCCACAGAAGGAAAAGGGGCGTGGGAAGGGTTTCAGAAGGCACACTCCCTAGTTTTCTGGGAAGTAAAACTAAAGGAGGGGAGAAGTGCTTTCAGGCTTGCAAGATTCTGTTATTGTAGCCTTATAATAAAGGTAGTGTTAGTACTCCTAGTTTGTGCTTTTTGTCTGGACTACCTCGAAGGGCTGACAATATGCAGGTTTTGGTCACTAAGTCATTAGTCAAGCTGCTAAATTGGTCAGTCTGAAGTATTATTAGAAAACACATGCTAATACTGAAATGCTCATGTTGTGGAGAAAAAGGGGAGGGATGTTGGATCACACCATTGTTGCTAACCACGTTATTGTAAAATGATGGACATGACAGTAGTAGAGCCAACCAGTTCCTATTCCTACATCCTCCCTTTGTACTTTTAAAATTCAATGCTCATTGTCATATTTCCCTAAAGCCGTAAAGAAATACAGAATTGCATAAGGTTGCACATATCTGCAAATAGTACTGATGATTCATTTATTGGTTGATCAGAAGTTTGCTGATCTAATTCAGTTGTTATTCCCATCTATAGAAGAAGAAGGGCCATTGGACATCTTAGCATCCTCACAAACTGCTAGTCAGATTTCAGTAGGATTGTCTTCTCCTTTAACCAAGAAAAAAAAGAAAGAAATGGAGATGCTAGAAGAAGAAGCTCAGGAACTGCTTTCCCATTTCAGTCATCGCAATGTTGATGCTCTTCTGAAAGTTACTCGTAACACTCTGGAGGCCATACGCAAGCAAATTCATGCCTCTTCTACGATCAGTTTTTTAGGTAATTACTGTCTTTCCTTGACTCTTTTCAGCAAAAAGAAGGAGGGGGTATTAAAAATCCCAAGTGTCATTGAAAATATTTTATTGACTAAAAGCTATGTGCCTTTTGGATAAGAACATTTGTCAAAAGCACTATATGCCAATATATGCTTTCCCCCCTCCCCAAAGTAATGATCTGTATTATAATTATAATGTGATTGTTATGAAGAAGCTATGTATGTAGCATGGAGAATACAGTTGTGAGTGTGGTGTGACGGAATAAGGAGTGTGGTGGTGTGAAGGAAGGATGGTGGTGTGAAGGAAGTACATCTTTAGAGCACTCCTACTGATTAATCTATTTCTCCTTTAATAAAGCTTTATTAAGTTTTTCAACAAATACATAAAACTACAAGAAATGAAATAAAGTATACTACAAGAGAAAAAAGGAACTAAAAAGCGTGAAAATACAAAAAAAGACTACTACATACTACATACATACTAACTTCTGACTTTCTACAACAAAGATATAAATAAGTCAATATCAGTCTCACTCTAGTTCAAACTCAAATGAGCATTACTTCTATAAAACATTTCCATTCTCAATATAACATTTCCTCTAAAACACCATTTTCCCCTTAAAATAGATACATAAAAAACATTTTTATAACTTAAAAAATTTCCCCCCCTTAATAGACAGATAAACAAATATTATCCTTCCTCATTACAATTTTACTCCTAACCAAAACATTTATATAGTTAAACATTATATCTCCACCATTACATATTTAAACAATAACCTTATTAATATCCTTTTACCCAAGGTAAATTCATTATCCCAAAAGCAAAAACATCTGTCCAAACCTTTAAAAGACCATCCTAATAAACACAATTAAACAGTTAACCCACTTCAAAGTAAACTAAGGGATTTATGTATCTCACTGTTACACACAAGGCTTTCTCCTTGCAATCCCCAACTTGCCTTGTAAAGTCCAACTCATCTTCAAGGACCTTCCGTCCCTTGAGACTTAAATCTTGTCTTTGATCTCAGTAATCCAAGAATGCAGCCATTTCTGTTCCTTTTACACCCAAACCTTTTCCTTCTTCAAAATTAACATTCCAGAGGTGAATCTTCTTCCCTTCACTGATTAGTCTATTTCTCCACATAGACTATGTGGAGTCTTATCCACAAACAAGAATGAAGAAATCAGAACAACTCAGGTTCTGAAATGCACATGTCACATCTCTGTGGGACCGCTGTAATAATTTGCTGTGATGAAAATGGTAGCGCATTGCATCTCTAGTTTTGTGCTTCCTGAACATTGGCCTACCAATAACGTGAACATATCTGTGTTGACAGTCAATTTAAAGTACAAGAACATACTGAAAATAGCTTGTTGATGAAATGCAGTGAGATTTGTTCCTGAATATTATTCTCAAATAAGGTATATCTGCATTGAAAATGATATTACTGTTTAAGGAGACATGACATGTCATAGATTAAATTGTATTTGTGCTCATTGCTCAATGTGTTATTGAAGCATAGACATTGCAGTAAAACTTCTTTGTAGTGTCAAAATATCCAGGACAGCATCTAAATGATGTTATTGTTGCCATATGCCCCTCAACACCCCTACTCTGGGTGAGTGTGCAGGTTAGGCCAGTTCCACATGGAAGAACAGTCTTCAGCACACCTGGGAGCCAAGCCATGTAAGGATATATAAGTGAAAACCAGCACCCAGAAACCTATGTGAAGCCTATGCACTGCCCATAGAGTACCTGAGGGACCGTCTTGTCCCGATAACGTCAGCCCGCCCCACCCGTGCATGCAGAGAGGGCATGCTTCGGACCCCCTCAACAAGAGAATTCCATCTAGCGGGGTCCAGGAGGCGTGCCTTCTCTGCGATAGCGCCCGCCTTATGGAACATCTTGCCCCCAGAGGTGAGACTGGCCCCTTCACTCCTGGCCTTTCGGAAGGCCATTAAGACCTGGCTCTGCCGCCTGGCCTGGGACGACAGAGGCGGTAGTGCCTCCTGGGGTTGGCTAGCCCCGTAGCAACACTATGCTACGTTCCCTACGTCCCCCATCTTGTATTTTATCTATTTATATTGTATTTTTTAGAATTTTATTGTATTGTTTTTAACTTTGATTGTTGTAACCCGCCCAGAGTCCCTTGTATGGGAGATGGGCGGGGAATAAATTGAATAAATAATAATAAATAATAATAATAATAATAGAGTTATATGGCTATAGTGGCTCTCATATGCTAGCATGTAGGCTGCTCCATTTTGCACCTGTTTTCAAAAGTAACCCCATGTAAAGCATCTTGCAATAATCTAGCCTAATGGTGAGGAGGACATGAGTCACCATCACCAGAGGCCTTGCTCCAGGTAGGTTTGCAGCTGGGCAGAGGCCTCCTTGGCCCTGACCTCCACCTGTGAATCCAGCAGGAGCTGCGAGTCTAGGAAGGTTCCCAAGTTGTAGATTTGCTTGTCCAGATTTATAGCCAAGGCAGACAGAAGGCCAAATGGTTTCTGGACAAAATAATTATTACAGCAGACTTCTGCTTATGCTGGTAAAAGGAATTGGAGAGACAAAGTTTGGGATAACTCCTTTTCCTTGCATACTTCTGGAAGGCTGGTTGAATCTGCACAGCAGCATGAAATGGACTTAGGAGGAATAAAATGTAGGCTAAACACCACCTCTTTGCCTCCTTATTTTGCCTCTCTTGGCTTCTATTCTAATGCTTCACACTAATGGGAGGTGTCCCTATGTGAATAGAATTATTGATCTAAATCCAACCCACTATATCGGACAAAATGCTGAAAGTTCAAAGCAAGTTAGCCTCTTGTTTGTCCCAATGAAAGCACATCTTAAAATACTTACAGCAGAAGGGAATCTGTGAGTATTTCATGTGCAGTGCAGGTGTATGCAATCTCTAGAGAGCACAAGTTTCATCAATAAATTGGTGGTCTTTTTATGACTGTATGACCAGCATGGTTCACATGGTGTATATTACCTGTGCCCCGAGTATCTTGTACTTCACTGTATTAACATTTTCAAGGAAGTTATCTTTTAAATCTAGCACAATGAACCAAGCCAGTGTATCAGGGACTTCCTATTAAAACACTTAAATATTACAAAATCAGTTGGTCTTTTATTGCTTTTCCAGTGTATCCTAATTACAAGCCTTGATGAATTATCTAACCGCTGGTTGTTTGGAAGATGTGGATTTTATTTTGTTTCTCAGTGGTATCTAAGTGGATTAATAAGGACTGTGTTTCTCATTTCCATATAGATAGTGAGAATACCTCAAAGCAGAAACAAAATGCTGTACCCATCTTTAAAGCTGGTATTATCCTTTCTATTCCAAATTTTGCTATAATGCCAACCCTTGATGAAATTCAGCAAACACTCAACAAAGCTGTGGATTGTATTGTAAGCACCATGAAAGGAGTTGGTCAGTGGAGTAAGGAGAGACTATCAAAGGTGTGTGTTTGTGTGCTTCAAAGAGGTCTACTGACAAACAGTTTGCAGTTTTAGCTATTACAGTCTGAGTTGTTGTTTTTTTCAATTCTGCACAGAAAAAGTTGCTAGAACGCAAAATGCTTGCTTTACAAAATGAGGGAGGCAGCGATTCTGAGACTGAAATGAAAGACACTGAAGTTGGAAAAATCCATGGTAATATATTGGCTTTAGTATTTATCTATGGTTCCTGACTTTCCTAAGATTTAAATGCAAAGTCTTTTAACTGCTATGTGGCATTTCACTCATGCAACAATTAATCATTAAACAATATGGAGATAATAACATGGTTTAAGCACGTATATTTAGAATGTGGGAAAGATACGCTCATCCCATTAGTAGTCTATGTGTGGATGTCAGAGCCAGAGCAGTCTAGATTGATGGATTGAGTTAGCCCTCAGAATAAAAAGAAGAGGAAAGAGACTGACTGTCAAGATAAGTGGTAAGACAAGACAGCTGGCAACACAAAACCTTATTTTCATGCATAAAAGGATCACTTAAAGTTAGCAATGGAACTTCTCAAGTAAAAGTGATTTAGAAGGTGTATTGAGTGTTTGGTTACGTACCAATCAAAGATAAGTGTTTGGTTACGTACAGTAACTTAGTCTACTCAAGAGGGAATGAAGATGTAGACCAACCTTCCATAATACAATAAACTCTAGATATGTGGCATGCTTTTTTTCTCCAACTTGCTCCATGAAGCTACTTAAAGCCTGAGGGGGTTGCAACATGCTAGTCACTTGCAGAAACTCAATTCACTCTCACAAAAACAATCTAGAGGCTTTATTTCACTCACTACCAATCCACTGTACCAAGTGACATTTTCACTGCATTTGAGTTTTTCGAAAGGACACATCAAAGCACAATTATAGCTAAGGTGTACAACTTGAGACTCCAGGACTTCATGTGACCCACAAAAACCTTGGGTATAGCCCATAGAGAACCTCTAGGTAGCCTTAGTCAGCTGAGAGAGACAGGGTCTAATATGCAAGTGTCTGAGTTAGTAGTACCAAGAACCCTGTCAACTTCATCAGAAGTCACAGGGTCAAACTTTTCCCAGATAACCAAGCTAGACTGAGTTTCAGATACCTACATGGGACCTACCTCAAGACCAGAGTCCAACATGGAGCAAATCCAAGCAACTATCAAACAGACGCCTGCTCCTGCCCATGAAGTCATCTAGAGCTTGACCTAGAGATTTCACCTTGAATTATACAAATTATGAATCCAATTCAGTCTTCATTGTGGCCCAGCATACCTTTTGGAGTATCACCGTTTTCTTGCCACCTAAGGGCAAAGTGCCGTCTCAGCCCCAAAGAAGCCACATACTCCTCAACCATCACAGGTATGATTTAGAAAAATGTTACAGTTTTGGCCCTTTGATATGGAGTTCCTTTTTTTGCTTTGTTTTCTAGACACGACTTCTGATACAGCCTCTGTGATTTTGCCTTCTGCTATCCAGAAAAAGAACTACTACAAAGCCATTTCAGAGAACAAGGAAATAATTAAACTGATGTCTGTTCTTAGTACAAGTATCAGTTCTACCAAAAGGGTGAGCAAAAGCATATAGAGTGAAAGTTGGAGTACAGGAATTGTCCAAGTGAGGAGTGGTCATGAAGCAGGGAAGAGAAGAAGATAAAGAACAATGTTGTGGTGGGGAGAAGAAGGCTAGGGGGTGGCAACAGAAATTTAAAGAAAAAGCAAAAGATTTCAGTAGAACAAAATGGGTTAGTCCAGGAGGGTTACCTCCCTGCCCACCCAAAAAAAAGTGGAAAAAGAAGGTTTACAGTTATAGAAGGACCAAGTCTGATTTTGGCAGCAGTGATACAAATAGTACTCCATGATTTCCCAGATATGATTGAAAGCTGTGGAGTCCTTGGTGCTCTCTGAGCCTTGTTGTTTTCTTGCAGACGTTTCATTGCCAGGCTAGGCAACATCTTCAGTGCGAAAAGGGAGTGGGACTTGCTCTCACTCATGATTGAAAGCCTTTAATGCCAGAATTCATGGGTCATTACTGCATTTGTGGTTTATTCGTTCAGTCGCTTCCGACTCTTCATGACTTCATGGACCAGCCCACGCCAGAGCTTCCTGTCAGCCATCACCATCCCCAGCTCCCCCATGGTCGCGTCTGTCACCACCAGAATATCATCCATCCATCTTGCCCTTGGTCGGCCCCTCTTCCTTTTGCCTTCTACTTTCCCTAGAACCAGCATCTCCTCCAGGGTATCCTGTCTTCTCATGATGTGGCCAAAGTACTTCAGTTTTGCTTTTAATATCATTCCCTCAAGTGAGCAGTCTGGCTTGATTTCCTGGAGTATGGACTGGTTTGATCTTCTTGCAGTCCGAGGCACTCTCAGAATTTTCCTCCAACACCACAGTTCAAAAGCATCTATCTTCCTTCACTTAGCCTTTCTTATGGTCCAGCTCTCGCAGCCATAGGTTACTACGGGGAATACCATTGCTTTGACTATGCGGATCTTTGTTGTCAGTGTGATGTCTCTGCTCTTAACTACTTTATCAAGATTTGTCATTGCTCTCCTCCCAAGAAGTAGACGTCTTCTGATTTCCTGGCTGCAGTCAGCGTCTGCAGTAATATTTGCGCCTAGAAATACAAAGTCTGCCACTGCCTCCACTTTTTCTCCCTCTATTTGCCAGTCATCAATCAAGCTCGTTGCCATAATCTTGGTTTTTTTGAGATTTAACTGCAACCCAGCTTTTGCACTTTCTTCTTTCACCTTCATCACAAGGCTCCTCAGCTCCTCCTCGCTTTCAGCCATCAAAGTGGTATCATCTGCATATCTGAGATTGTTAATGTTTCTTCCAGCGATTTTAACTCCAGCCTTGGATTCATCAAGTCCACCACGTCGCATGATGTGTTCTGCGTACAGGGTGAATAGGTAGGGTGAGAGTATACAGCCCTGTCGTACTCCTTTCCCAATCTTAAACCAGTCTGTTGTTCCGTGATCTGTTCTCACCGTTGCTACTTGGTCGTTATACAGATTCCTCAGGAGGCAGACAAGATGACTTGGTATCCCCATACCACCAAGAACTTGCCACAATTTGTTATGATCCATACAGTCAAAGGCTTTAGAATAGTCAATAAAACAAAAATAGATGTTTTTCTGAAACTCCCTGGCTTTCTCCATTATCCAGCGGATATTGGCAATTTGGTCTCTAGTTCCTCTGCCTTTTCTAAACCCAGCTTGTACTTCTGGCAATTCTCACTCCATGAATTGCTGGAGTCTACCTTGCAAGATCTTGAGCATTACCTTACTGGCATGTGAAATAAGTGCCACTGTTCAATAGTTTGAACATTCTTTAGTGCTTCCCTTTTTTGGTATGGGGATATAAGTTGACTTTTTCCAATCTGATGGCCATTCTTGTGTTTTCCAAATTTGCTGGCATATGGCATGCATCACCTTGACAGCATCATCTTGCAAGATTTTAAACAGTTCAGCTGGGATACCGTCGTCTCCTGCTGCCTTGTTATTAGCAATGCTTCTTAAGGCCCATTCAACCTCACTCTTCAGGATATCTGGCTCTAACTCACTGACCACACCATCAAAGCTATCCCCGATATTATTATCCTTCCTGTACAGATCTTCTGTATATTCTTGCCACCTTTTCTTGATCTCTTCTGCTTCTGTTAGGTCCTTTCCATCTTTGTTTTTCATCATACCCATTTTTGCCTAGAATTTACCTCCGATGTTTCTAATTTTCTGGAAGAGGTCTCTTGTCCTTCCTATTTTATTATCTTCTTCCACTTCCGCACATTGCTTGTTTAAAAATAATTCCTTATCTCTTCTGGCTAACCTCTGGAATTTTGCATTTAATTGGGCATATCTTCCCCTATCATTGTTGCCTTTTGCTTTCCTTCTTTCTTGGGCTACTTCCAGTGTCTCAGCAGACAGCCATCTTGCCTTCTTGGTTTTCTTTTTCTTTGGGACGCTTTTTATTGCCACCTCCTGAACAATGTTGCGAACTTCTGTCCATAGCTCTTCCGGGACCCTATCTACTAAATCTAGTCCCTTAAATCTATTCTTCACTTCCACTGCATATTCATTAGGAATATTAGTGAGCTCATATCTAACTGATCTGTGGGTCTTCCCTATTCTCTTTAGTCTGATTCTAAATTTTGCAATAAGAAGTTCGTGATCTGAACTACAGTCAGCTCCAGGTCTTGTTTTTACTGACTGTATAGATGTCCGCCACCTTTGGCTGCAAAGGATGTAGTCAATCTGATTTCGGTGTCGACCATCTGGTGAAGTCCATGTATAAAGTCGTCTTTTAGGTTGCTGGAAGAGAGTGTTTGTTATGCACAGTGAATTGTCTTGGCAAAATTCTATCAGCCTATGTCCCGCTTCATTTTGTTCTCCCAGACCATGCTTTCCTGTAATTCCAGGTGTCGTTTGACTACCCACTTTAGCATTCCAGTCTCTTGTAATGAAAATAGCATCTCTTTTTGGCGTATTATCCAGTAGGTGCTGCAGATCCTCATAGAACTGATCTACTTCTGCTTCTTCAGCATCTATGGTTGGGGCGTATATTTGGATCACTGTGATGTTAAATGGCTTACCCTGAATTCGAATTGAGATCATTCTATTGTTTTTTGGATTGTATCCAAGCACTGCTTTAGCCACTTTATTATTAATTATGAAGGCTACTCCATTTCTTCTGTGGTCCTCTTGTCCACAGTAGTAGATCTGATGGTCATCTGATGTGAAGTGGCCCATTCCTGTCTATTTAAGTTCACTGACACCCAAAATGTCTATATTTAATCTTGACATCTCACCAATAACTACATCCAATTTGCCCTGGTTCATAGATCTTACATTCCAGGTTCCTATGGTGTGTTGATCTTTAGAACATCGGATTTGTCGTTCACCACCAGCACCGTCGGCCGCTAGCCGTCCTTTCGGCTTTGAGCTAGCTGCGTCATCACATCTGGGGCTAGTTGAACGTATCCTCTGTTCCTCCCCAGTAGCATTTTGACCGTCTTCCGACCTGGGAGTCCCATCTTCCGATGGTATACCGACATAATTCTGGTTGTACTGATCCATTTAGTTTTCACGGCAAGAATACTGGGGTGGGTTGCCGTTACCTTCCCCAGGGATCGTATTTAGTCTGACCTCTCTTCCATGACCTTCCCGTCTTGGGTGTCCCTTCACGGTTTAGCTCATGGTGCTCATTGAGGTGCTCAAGCTCCAGCACCACGACAAGGTAACGATTTCCTTTGCTGGAGCATTACTGCATGGAGCAATATATATCAAAATATAGCAGTGGAACTGTTTATATACAATTTCCTTATATTGTTTCTTATCGATGTTTCAGGATGTTGTTTCAGCTTTGGAGCATTTCAAATGTTACCATCACATCTGGCAGAGAGAGAAGGAAGAAACCATTGAAAGTTTCATCAAAGGAAGCCCTTTGCTCTCTGAATTTGAATCCCAAATCCTTTATTACCGAGACTTAGAATTAAAAATTAACTCAGAACCTGAATGTATATGTGTGGGAACTGTTGCACTATATACCGGTATGGCAATTTAATGTTTAGCTGGCAGTAAATTTTATTTAGCTTCTTTCAGTTTGAGAATATTTTTTAAAGCTGCAGTCTTAAAATAAGTGTTGGATAATCTGAGATACCAGAGCCTAAACCTATCCTTTGCTTTGCCATTATGAGGCAAAAAACACATAAAAAGTCTAGATTACATTTCAAATAAGTCTGACCTAGTTAACAAGAAAAGAAAAACTACCAAACTCTTCCACCAACATGTTTAAGAAAAAGAATATGCTAGCCTAGTCGAAGTCTGAAGTGTGGGCAATCCTACTTTACATCATTCCCCAGACAGTGTAACTCTCATCTTTCCCAAAAATGTTAAATGCATTTACCTGCCACCAAAAGTTTTATCTAGAAGTAAGTCCCTTTGGACTCAATGGAATGTATTTCTACATAGAAATAAAGCTGTAAATCTCTCACCTTTTGCTGCTTCTCTTGACATATATGAAAAAGTATTACTGTTTTGTCTTGTGTCACCAAATACATGGAAGAGGGAATGGCAGATTTAATATGGGATGTAGTAATACTTCTAAAACAAGCTGTTCCCAACTGAAGCCCCTCAATCTCTTTCCGCAGTGGATTTAAAGTTGGCCCTTACAACTGAAACCAAAGCTTGGATGGTTGCATTTGGACGTCACTGTAACAAGAAATACAGGACAGAGATGGAAAACATCTTCACCTTTGTAGAGGAAATCAGCAAGAAACTGAACCGTCAGATTAAAGACCTGGATGACATAAGAATAGCTATGGCTGCCCTGAAAGAGATCCGAGAGCAACAAATCCTCATAGACTTCCAAGTGGGACCAATTGAGGTAACTGGAAAGGGAAACAACTGGGGCCCATTACTTGTCCTGCCATCTGGCATTGAACTCTGTCTTTTGCTAGTTTGATGAAAGAAGGCAAATTCCTTTCCCACATAGGAAGGCAAGGTTCATGCAATGGAGAAGTCTACTCAGAGACTAATGTTTTCAAAATCCTCCTATCAACTGCATCCTTGTTTTCACACCAAGCAAATCTCCTTTTTTGCTTTCTGCAGCTTTAGTATCTTTTCTTTTCTGCTTCTTCCTTGATGGTGTAATACCTCACCTTATGGATTTAATTTCTTAATTCTTTCTCCCATTCAAGAGGGAATGAAATTTATTTTGCTTTTCTCTGTCTGGCTGATGATGATGATTTTCAATGATCAAGTATGAAAAATCAGCAAAGTTTTTTTACAAGACGAGTACAGAAGAAATCAGTTCATCGAAATTGAGGGAAAATGGCCTATACGTATTGGCTTCCCCTGCCCATCAAGCCTTATGTCTATCATATAACACTTTTTCATGAGATAGAGCAGGCCTGCACAACTTCTGGAGAGGAAAGCACCAGATTAAAATTAAAATATTAAATTAAAAATAATTGTGGGCCACAAAGGGATAGCTGGCGCACCGATCAGCTGTTCAGCAGCTTGAAAGCATTTCTTTTGGGGCAGAAGTGGCTGCAAAAAGAGTCCCTCCTTGAGGGGGAGATGGGTGATCATAGAAATTAATTAATTAATTAATTAATTAATTAATTAATTAATTAAAAACCATGGTGGTGGATCTTTCCTGGCAGCCTGATGTTTGGTGGCAATGGATTGGTTATTTTTCAAAAAATGCTGGCAGGCTGCACCAGGCTGTTTGGTGGGTCACATGTTCTGCAGGCCAGAGATACAGGAAAATGTAGGAAGATGACCAACCTTAGTCATAGTAGTGCTTTAGTGATAAAAACTAAAGAGGCTGTGCCACCTTTAATTTTCTGAAGAATGAACAAGATTTTCACTTTTCAAAGTTCCCCATGATCCTATCCCTTATTATGTTTCTCTGACATTTATTGTTGCTTCAACTAATAGTACAGAACATGGTGAAAAGAAATTATTTGAGTTACTCAGGGTTAGCACAAGATGTCAGTTATTGATATTGACTTAACTATTAGAAATACTGTACATAAGGACATGTTAAACCTTTCTGTTTTTCTGTGTGTGGTGGTGCTTTGTTGAAAAATAACGTCAGATTTGTTTGTAAAAAGCAGCGACTTTCTTAAATGCAAGACTTTGATTTCTATCTTAATTCAGTTTCTACAAATGGCAAAGCTTCCCTGCTTTTCATATAAAGATATAGCAATCTTATATATAACAAGAGTGTGTGTGTGTGTGTGTGTGTTTAAATTAATGTGCCTAATTCGTGGATAAATAAAACATAACTGTTGGGAAATCTATGTGTTGGGACACTGTAGCTGTAAATATGTTCAATCTCAAAAACAAGAACCTAGATTTTCATTTCATTCTTAGTGGTATGTAAATGAACTAAGAATGGTGACTATCTCTGGTATACTGTAAGTGTTAGTGCAAAACCCATCTTAAAAGTCAGCAATATGGAGCTTTAAACTAACTCAAATCTCTTTTATCTTTAGTAGGATCTCTACTGATATTTTGATCTTGAATTCCCAAATCTGTGTTTGATTATGTATACCATGTATAGACTTTAATAATGAAAGATAACAACTGTTGTCGTGGCAGGAATCTTATGCAATGCTAAACAAGTATGAGTTACTGGTGGCAAAGGAGCAGATGGAAAAGGTAGACACTTTGCGCTATACCTGGGAGAAATTGTTGGTCCGAGGAATTGAAGTGCAGAATGAATTAGTAGCTTTGCAGCCCAAATTCAGAGGGGAGCTAATCAGCACAGTGGAAGTATTTGTTGAAGACTGTGATCAATACTACTTGGATTATGACAAGGTACAATACTACACTACATTGGGAAAATATAATTTTCAACCTTGTTTCTTTTATCTGAAAATAAATTGAATGTTAGACATTAAAAATAGGCTTTACTCTTGGTTAGCTCAGGGTAACATGAAAAAAAAAAACCCTAGCAGAAATAAGGTAGTATTAGCTTGCATTCCATTGTATTTTTTTTTTAAATACAGGGAACTAGTTTGTAGATTTTTTTAAAAAGGAAGTCACGCTTGTCTGATCTATAGGTGCTTTTCTCTTAGTTGGTCAAAAACAACTCTAAAGTAGCTAACTCTAAACACATATACAGTACTTGTTTAAGATGGAAAAGTATATCCTAGAAATAGCATCAGTTATCTGACAAATCTAACAAATACTTGCAGAGAAATATGTTTTTATCTCCAAGTCAGGCTCTGGAAATTTCCCTATTGAGAAGGAATTCCAGAATTATAGTGTTACATGTAGTAAATTTCTCCCATATCTGAATTTTCAGAGAAACATTAAAACTTTAGAAAGGATTAAGATGACATGATAACTTTAGGGTAGAACTTGTTTCACATAAGCATCTACAGCCTTCTACACTTGGATGATGTGTAGCTGAATAAGTGAACTAACTCTTTGAGAAGGGCTGTATTTGTATCACTGAGTGATATGGAATAGCAGTTACACTTCATTTTACATGTATGAAACACTCCATGGTGATGAGATTTCCCAGTATGAACAGTTTGATTTGAAGCTACATAAACACTGAATGTTTCACTCCATGGAAAAGGAAGTACAGCTTTAATTATCATAACCTTAATGATGTAACCATTTTGGAGATGAGGGAATGGACAGTCTAAAATGAAAGATGGTATATCCTCCTGAAAGACTTAGACTTTTAAGTGGCTTTTTATTAATGTTTCAACCTGTTCCTCTTCCAGAATGGTCCGATGGTGGATAGACTTGAACCTCAAGAAGCTAGTGACAGGCTTATAATTTTCCAGGTATTTTCCCTACCATTTTGCTTATTAATATAAAGTAAACTTCCCAGCCTGATACTCTTGCACTGGACCTCACCTTCAACAGTCTCCCAACTAGGGAGGGGTGGTGGCGGTTGTAATTCGAGAGTCTCTAGTGGCCTTCAGGGGCACTGCTCCGCAAGTGGCCGGTTGTGAGACCCTGTTTTTCAAGTTGGGTTCTCGAGAACAGTTGGGAGTGTTGCTGCTGTACCAGCCTCCCTGCTGCGTAGCGACATCCCTGCCTGAGCTGCTGGAGGCCGTCTCGGGGCTGGCGGTGGAATTCCCTAGGCTTATGGTTCTGGGGGATTTCAATCTGCCGTCCCTGGGACGTGCCTCGGAGGCAGCTCGGGAGTTCATGACTACCATGGCAGCCATGGGCCTGTTCCAGATTATTCGAGACCCAACTCGAGACAGTGGACTCACCCCGGACTTAGTTTTCTTGTCGGAGCAGTGGCAGTATGCTCTGAGGGGAGAGTTACATCTTTCCCCTTTGTCATGGTCAGATCATGCCCTGGTGACCTTGAGATTCTCTTATGCCGCCCCACTCTGCAGGGAGGCAGGACCCAATCGATTGGTCCGCCCCCGGCGACTAATGGACCCAATAGGGTTTCAGAGGGAGCTGGGGGCTGTACCTCAGGATCTACTGCACGCTCCAGCGGAGGTCCTGGCCGCAGCCTGGAATAGGGAGGCAGCCGGGGCCTTGGACAGGATCGCGCCTATGCGGCCTCTCTTGCCACACTTGACCCGATACTCCCCTTGGTATACAGAGGAGTTGAGGGTCTTGAAGAGGGTTAAGAGACACCTAGAGCGCCGCTGGAGAAAGACAAAGTCTGAATCTGACCGAACACAAGCTAGAGTCGCTGTTAAGACCTACCTTGTGGCGGTAAGAGCGGCGAAACGTCAATATTTCTCCGCTCTTATTGCGTCCGCAGAATGCCGCCCGACGACCCTGTTTAAGATAACAAGATCTCTGTTGGGTAAGGTGGAGTCTGTGACCCACCTACAGGGCCGTGCGGGAGAATTTTCTGAGCATCTGCAGGATAAAGTCGCTCAGATTCGGTCTACGTTGGACTCTAAGCGTGTAGCACAGTCTGGGGAGATGCCGAGGGAACGTCTTTGCCCGGTTATCTGGGAACAGTTCGATCCTGTTGGACCTAAGGAAGTGGACAGGATCCTTCGGGTTGTAAGGGCCACCACATGTCATCTGGACCCATGCCCTTCCTGGCTGGTACAGGCAGCCCGGGAGGTGACATGTGGTTGGGTCCAGGTGATGGTTAATGCATCTCTGGGGGAGGGGGTGTTCCCAGCTGCTTTTAAAGGGGCTTTGGTGCACCCCCTCCTCAAGAAACCATCACTGGACCCTACTATATTGGACAATTTTCGTCCTGTCTCCCACCTCCCCTTTTTAGGGAAGGTGGTTGAGAAAGCGGTGGCGTTGCAACTCCAGAGGATCCTGGATGATACGGATTATCTGGACCCCTTCCAGTCAGGTTTCAGGCCGGGATATGGGGTGGAAACTGCATTGGTCGCGCTTACAGATGATCTCTGGCGGGAGCGGGATGGAGGGAGTGCATCCATCCTAGCTCTTCTTGACCTCTCAGCGGCATTCGATACCATCGACCATGGTATCCTTTTGGGACGGCTCAGGGAGTTGGGGGTGGGAGGCGTAGTTCTGCGCTGGTTCACCTCCTTCCTCCAGGGCCGTTCCCAATCGGTGGTAATAGGAGAGGAAAGATCCGACCCTCGCCCCCTCGTCTGTGGGGTACCGCAGGGTTCGGTTCTTTCCCCTCTCCTATTTAACATCTACATGAAACCGCTGGGTGAGATCATCCGTCACCATGGGATGAGATACCATCAATATGCAGACGATACTCAATTATATATTTCCATCCCTGGTGAGATAAGTGATGCAGTGGCTACCCTTTCTCAGTGCCTGGAGGCTGTGGGGGTCTGGATGGGGAACAACAGGCTTCGACTGAACCCTGGTAAGACGGAGTGGCTGTGGATTGATGGCTCCCATGGATCCAGGAAGTTGTCATCTCTAGTTCTGGATGGGGTTGCACTACCCCATTCAGACCAAGTGCGTAATTTGGGGGTTCTTCTGGACTCACGGCTCCTGCTCGAAGAGCAGGTGGTAGCCGTGGCCAGGAGGGCTTTTGCACAACTTCGTGTTGTGCGTCAGTTACGCCCTTTCCTGGATCGGGAAGCCCTCCGTATAGTCACTCATGCCCTGGTCATCTCCCATATAGACTATTGCAATGCGCTCTACATGGGGCTACCCTTGAGGAGTATCCGGAAGCTTCAATTGGTCCAGAATGCGGCTGCTCGCGCAGTTATTGGTGCGCCTAGATCAGCGCATGTGACACCTCTGTTGCGATAGCTGCACTGGGTGCCTGTGTGCTTCCGGGTCCAATTCAAGGTGTTGGTTATCACCTTTAAAGCCCTACATGGCATGGGGCCAGGTTACCTGAGGGACCGTCTCATCCCCATAATGTCGAACCGTCCCACTCGGTCATTCAGAGAGGGCATGCTACGGATCCCGTCCGTAAAGGAATGTCACCTGACGGGGTCTAGGAGGCGTGCCTTCTCGGTAACGGCGCCCACCCTTTGGAATATGCTACCCCCGGAGGTGAGGCAGGCCTCATCGCTCCCGGCCTTCAGAAAGAACTTAAAGACCTGGTTCTGCCGCCTTGCGTGGGGGGAGGGGGGGAACAGTTCCTCTTGGGGATGGCTGGTGCCATAGGGCCCTTTTAAACATCCAAACATCATACCACCGCATCTTGGATTTTTATACTTAATTTTAATATATTAGAGTGTTTTATTGGGTTGTTTTAATTGTCGGATTTTAATTTTTGTGTTTTGTAAACCGCCCAGAGTTCCCTTGTGGGGAGATGGAGCGGTATATAAATTGAAACATAAATAAATAAATAAAAAACTAGGATGCCTTAGTCCAGTGTTTCTCAAACTTGGCAGCTTTTAGATGTGTGGACTTCAACTCCAGCATGGCTGCCTGGGGAATTCTGGGAGTTGAAGTCCACACATCTGAAAGCTGCCAAGGTTGAAAAACACTGCCGTAGACTTTATCAGATTGAAGAAGGCTAGTATAAAGAGCCAATGCTTAATGAAATGCTGCAAGATAGCATCACCCTGATATGTTACTAAACTAGTTTCTGACCTAGCAAGAGAAAATTGTGTAGCAAAAGTGAATCCCGCAATAGTCAAAGAGCCCTGTTAGATCATACCAATTCAGCCTTCTGTTTCTATAGTGACCAAAGTGCTTGTGCAGATGCTACAAGTGCTTGTTCTCTGTAAATGTCTATATTGGCACTGGCATCTTGTAATTTGGTTGACCCTACCTGAGACCGATTTCTGTTCTTGATAGAAGTGACCTAGCCGGGAGAAGGCTGGAAGAACAGCCAGGAACAAAAGGGCTTGATTTTTATAGCTGCTGCTGCTGATTTCTGTGAATAATTGAATTAAATAGTGTCTGCATCACTAGTATAAATACTAGAGATGTCTAGCTCATTGTAAATTTGATCTCTTTTAATGCCTAATTTGCAGGGCAGATTTCTGCTCTGACATCTATATTTGTCCCCCTCCCCCTCCAGTGCATTAGGAACAGAAGGTGATTGGAGTTTAGAAAATGAATTAGCTCTTTGCGGTGCTTACTCTTCCCCCTTCCTTTAACAGTGAAAATGCTCTGCACACTCCTAGAACTGGGGGGGGGGGGCAGGGTTCCCAGAGGCTGCTGCTTCTCTACAGTACTTTCCAGAGTGACCATGTGACCACAGCTCCACAGTTATTCCAGAGAACTCTGCAAGAATGAAGCAGTGCCTGCTCCCAAGCGTTTGGGGCAGTTTTACTTTTAAAGGAAGGCAGGGTCATTAGTCTCTTTGTATGTTTTCAAATATACAGTATGTTGGATTTTTCTTTTTGAGCAAAAAAAAAAAATCACTAGCAAACTTTGTTGTTGTTAGTATTCTCCTTTCCATGGATCTGCTGGAAATGGAAACCTCAAATCCATGCCCAGAAGATTAGATAGATTCTCAAGAGAGCACTTTTTTCAAGGAGACAGAATTGTACGCACATGCAGCTGCCTTTTTAATGCATGTAATTATATTCTAAACCCATATCACATCTTGCTGCATATACAGTACATATCCAGATGCGGTAACGAGAATACATGGTAAGATCCAAAAATGGAATTTGCAGAGACGGTTTTGGCCAACCATCATCTGCGGCCAGCGATAACCTATTTCAGTATATCATCATTGTATGTTTATGAGTGCCAGCTTTCAGGATAGGGGTGTCAAGATTCTTGGTAGCTGGATTGGCTCTTTTGTTTCAGTTGACTCTTGAAAATTCTCATCTACAAGTGGGAATTCAGAGGCTCTACAGTACAGAATGGAAAGCCCAACCTACAATGAACTCCATATTTGGCTGTTATCTCTCGAGCTCTTCATTTTCCTGACTCTTCTGTTTTTGGAAAAATTAAAACTACTCAAGGTGGCTATTTATGTGATTGCTTGTAGCTTTGAATATTGTAAGTATACTCAAACTTTTATTCTACACCCTAGAACCGATTTGACAACCTTTTTCGGAAATACATCACCTACACAGGAGGTGAAGAGCTTTTTGGTTTGCCTGTCACTCAGTACCCTCAGCTCCTTGAAATAAAGAAGCAGCTGAACTTGTTGCAGAAGCTTTATGGCCTGTACAACAGTGTCATTGATACAGTGAATGGCTACTATGATATCCTCTGGTCAGATGTAAACATTGAGAAGATTAATAATGAACTTCTTGAGTTTCAGAACAGGTGAGAAAACATAGGAACTGTATGTCTGTATTCAACTCAGCTACTGTGATCTATTACCGAGGGTAGGTGGAGGGAAAAACCTATTTCTTTCAGGTTCGTGCTAACAATACATTGCTTAAAGCAGACCTCTGAAAGACCAATAGAAAGAAAATTGAGTCCCAGTTACTTTTTGGTGCTTGGTGCTTTTTGGTGCTAATACAGTCTTCCTTGGCTACTTTATGGTGGCTTTAATTGTATATCCTTTTGGGTTTCTCTAAAATGTTGCATTAAATGTAGGTATAGTTAATAGAAATGGTGCTTTAACACTTTCTGGGTGGTGTTAATTGATGTTAATAGGTGCTTGCTGTATGGTTTTGCAGATCCAGCTAAGTTATAATGTGGTTTGTATGCAGCGCTGTGGGTGGGGTGGATGTCAAAATTGGCAACATGGTGGACAGAGTGTGACGATACAAGTCCTGCCAGTTTTGTATGTGCATGATGTTGCATGCATGTTCAAAAGGGGTGGGGCTTGCCTTGTGGCTGTCTGCCATCTTACTGATTTTGTTCCCCTCCATGGATACTGCTGTTTGTTTGGTTTTTGCTTAATTTGGGGCATAGATTCAGCCACTGTGGCTTTTTAAACAAGTTACATGTGTACTGGGCCATTCAACAAACCACAGTAAAAAAAACACTGCTTAATGTAAGATGTGAACCCAGCACATTATTAGACAATTCCTTTAAAATCTGGCTAAGCTAAGTTCTTATTTTTCCAGGTAGGGTGGGAATATGTGGCCCTTTAGACATTAGATTGCAACTTGCATAATTTACCATTGGCAGAAAGTCAGTGAACCATCTCTGCAGGGCCACACATTGCCATTCCCTTGCTAATCTACATTAATGGATTTTAAAGGTTTAAAAAGAAATTATATGTTGCCTTGTAAACACTAAAGTGCTAATAGAAGTGTTCAGGATTATAATTCTGTACACACCTACCTGGGAAGAAAATTACTTTGAATTTTGTGGAACTTTTAATAAATATTCTTAAGATTATGGTTGTTTTCAAATATATTTTCTAGTGGAATGTTACAATTATTTTGAGTATGTTGTGTCCATTGTATGTGTACATGTAGGTGCCGTAAGCTACCTCGAGCTTTGAAGGAATGGCAGGCATTTCTGGATCTTAAGAAAACAATTGATGACTTCAATGAATGTTGTCCTTTGCTTGAGTTGATGTCCAATAAAGCCATGATGGCACGTCACTGGAAACGCATCACTGAACTCACTGTCCATAGTTTTGATGTTGAAAATGAAAGTTTCAAATTGAGAAACATTATGGAAGCACCTTTGTTGAAATACAAAGAAGAGATAGAGGTATTAGAAAATGATGTGCTCACATCCTTAATACTGAAATGGATCTACCTATATAGTCTATTGTATTCCCAAAGAACACAAGGCATTTCACTCAAAATACTTTGTATAGAACAACTGAAGATAGCAAATCTATTATTGCTACATTTGAGACATTACTTTTTTATATGAGTAAAGTCTTCAAGTCAAGCTCAACTCTGGTGACATGGCAAAGGTATGGAAGTCGTTTGCCAATGCCATCTCTTGGGATATTTTTTAAACATCCCAGTCTTCCTTATAGCCCTAGTGACCCTGGTGATCTCTCATCCAAATACTAACCCAGCCCAACCCCAGTAAATTTCAGCAGGGTTTACCAGGTGTTGCTTCCTGCTCTAAGAAATAGCCGAATCTATCTTGATCATGGGTCTGAAAATTCAACACCTTTGCCTTGCCTCAGGATAAGAATCCAGTCTTGATATAGTATATATTGTTTTTATTGTGAACTGCCCAGAGTCCTCCGTTGGAGGAGATGGGCGGTAATATAAATCTAATAAATAAATAAATAAAATATAGTAACATACTGCTGTGGCGCAGTGGAGGACTTGGGGCTGACAGCTATATACTACCACATTTAATTAAGTGAGAGGGACTTCCCAAGCCTCCAGATGCAGAACAAGTTCAACTGGTCATTGATAACTTTTATGTTTGCAGAACACTAACAGTATTATTTATCAGGTGCTGCCTTTGTGCTGCGTTTGCTCCAGGAATGCATATGGGATTTCCATGCAATGCATGGGTGTCTGGGTCAGGCTTGCAACCCGAATAAATTTCAGCACTGCAACTGACCAGGAAGTGTTAGACTATTTTCTGGGACCAGTCTGTAGTTGTCATGAATTCAGATCATGAATTCAGTATTGCTGAAAGAGTTAGCTGATTGTCACTCTTAGGAAACTGTGCATTATGCTCATGGGTAGAAAAGTACTTTGTTTTGGATCATGGCAAGTGGGGTTTTCCTGGCTGAATCATCGTCCATGTTTTATTAAATTTTTATACCTATGGATTGAAGCAATTCATTTAACTGTAGCTTGGAAATTTCTAGGTATCTGCTATTGAGCTTTTGGTTATTTTCTGAAATGATGCATACAGTATAGCACTTTAGAGGCCTATTGGTTGGAAGGTGTTCCAATATTCTGGGTTTAGTTTTTGTCACTAACCTTATGATTGATTTTGGTAGGACATCTGCATCAGTGCAGTGAAAGAGAGGGACATTGAACAGAAGCTCAAACAAGTGATTGCTGAATGGGACAACAAAACGTTTACTTTTTCTAACTTTAAAACCCGTGGGGAGCTTCTCTTGAGGGGAGACAGCACTTCTGAAATTATTGCAAGTATGGAGGACAGCTTGATGATTCTGGGCTCCCTGATGAGCAATAGGTAATATGGTAGACCTCTCTTTTTTGTCTTCGAATGTAGAGATCTATGTACTCATTTTTGAACATATGCAATTATTGCAGATATAACACACCATTCAAGGCTCAAATACAAAAATGGGTACAGTATCTTTCTAACACAACTGATATTATTGAGAACTGGATGATGGTGCAGAATTTATGGATATATTTAGAAGCTGTGTTTGTTGGTGGAGATATTGCCAAACAGCTTCCCAAGGTAAGAACCATTGTTTTGTTCTACAGAATCTGCAGATGTATTAAGGGTAACCCGTTCAGCTGTGGCATCTGGATGCTGTTGAACTACAAGTCTCAATAGCCCAAACTTGGATGACCAATACTGAGACTGATGGAAGTTGTAGTTTAGAGGGCCAGAGGGTCCCATCTTGTGATAAGGCAATTAGATTAACAACTCAACACACATCAAAACAGGTTTCTGAAAATTAACTTAGTATAGCCAGAAGAGCATGAGAAAAGAAAGACTGCTGAAAGAAACCTTTTAAGTCTTCACATCTACAGAATGTGTGTAGTGACTGAAATGCCATTCATATTTGTTTCTTAAACAGGAAGCCAAGCGTTTCTCTAATATTGACAAATCATGGGTGAAGATAATGACCCGAGCCCATGAAATACCAAATGTTGTCCAGTGCTGTGTTGGAGATGAAACCATGGGACAATTACTGCCTCATTTATTGGAGCAGTTGGAAATGTGTCAAAAGTCTCTAACAGGGTAAGTCTGCTTATATAGAAACTTTTCACTAACATGCAAATAATTATATTAATTAACAGGGGGGAAAATGACACATTTACTGCTTTTTGTTCTACTAGTATGTACCTGGATTAAAAATCCTTTTAGTGGCCAAGAACAGTCCTGAATCTATTGATATTATTATTTTGGAATTAAAAACTAAATTACATAGGAGTTAAGAGGTCCTCATATATCTATGACACAGCCTACAATATATAGCTATCTTAACATAGAGAGTATGTAAGCATTTTCTTCATCTTTGTGAATATTCTGTTATGTTAATTTATATTTGTGTATTTGACAGAGTATGTAATTAGCTAATAAAACTTCTTTTTCAAGGCTGGGGGAAAGGGAAATGAAAAACTGTTGCCCTATTTGATAGTCACATCTTGGGTTAATGCAACATGATGTGTATAAGTCTTTTGGGCTACACATAATCCTTCTTTGCATGACATTATTAAGTCACAGCATGGTTGCTGTAGGCTTTGCCTAAGATTTAATCTATATGTGAATATGTGAGTTAGAAAGAGGAATACAAGATAGTCTACTCAAGCTACCATGTCTTCACTGCTCCCAGCACTGTTTTAATCTGTCTCAGATAGAAGGGATACACTGAGGACATCAAGGGAATGCTGGAAGATTAAAAGTTTTCCCATCCTATTGCTGTATTTTGTTTTTAATCTAACATGAAAAATAGGAATAATACTAGCCCATGTGAATTTAGTTAAGATTAATTTAGTTTAAATTTATCAGAGCTCCCTAAATTTACAAATATTGTGAAGCACTTGATCTTTTCATGTCCATGCTAATGTAGGAATGGGGAAGGGTAAGAGAGTTTTCCAGTATCTGCACATAATGTTCATCTATGATCCAAAAAAGTCTGTGTTTTTCTTGCTGGAGTGGATACAGTCCCCTATTTGGGGAGATGGGCGGGGATAAATTTAAATAATAAATAAATAAATAAAATACAGTCATGTGGATGCTAGAGTGGATACAGTTAAGAGAAGACAAAATAGTTACAGGAATTAATCACTACTTTCATCATACTTACTACTTATTTAAGCCATTGCTCTACTTATTTTTGGCTTGCTTAACATTTAGCTTAAATATGTCTGAGTGAAGCGAGCTTCATTAGTTCATGCAATATATGACTTAATGGCTGGCAGTGACATGATCAAAGCATTTAAAATGCCAACTACAAGGTGAGACTCTGATTCTATCATTAATGATGTTTTCTCTAGAGAGGAGCTGAGGAGATCTGATCATGGAAAGATTATGACAAACTCAGTTTTTAAAATTTACACATGTGACCATATTTCTCTTGGTTTTGTTCTGTTTCAGTTACTTGGAGAAAAAGAGGCTCTCATTTCCCCGCTTCTTCTTTGTGTCAGACCCTGCTCTCCTGGAGATCCTGGGCCAAGCTTCAGACTCTCACACTATACAGGCTCACTTGCTAAATGTTTTTGACAACATCAAAACTGTAAAATTCCATGATAAGGTTTGTGTGATTGTAATATTGGCCTTCTAAGGGGAGTAATCTTTGCTGGAGGTCTGCCAAGCTCTCCTGAACCCTGATGTAACCTCCGAGAACCCAAGAACACAAATGCTCCTCACTAACCAGTGAAATTATTCACATAGTTCACAATCTATCCATCATACCTCCATTTTTCAGCTCGTTGAGTTTAGAGTCTTACGTGGAGGTAGACAACCTGATAACTCCCAGATGTTTAGGGCTACATTGTATCAAATCACAGAATATTAGACAGGCTGATTGGGACTGATGAGAATTATACCCTATACTGCTCGGCTTCATCAATTCCCTGTTTTTTGTTATCCATTAGCTATTTTTATTGACTAGATTCTGTCAGATTTCTCGTGTGAAATTGCAAATTGCTTTCTGTACAAACCAGTACAGTACAGAGTGTCCTTCTCCATATCTCCATAGATATGAAAGTGCAGGTGGCTAGCAAAGGTATCACGTGATGTATTGTTTACGTCTAGTCCCAAACGTTCGCATGGGAACAATTCCTCCTTGATCCGTGGGAAGCCCTGCTCTGGAGAGCAGAGGGAGGGGGAGATCGCATGCTTGCTCACATGCAACACTGCCACCCATTAACAGGTTATAGTATGTGCTATGGCCGATGATCTATGTCTGGTGTGTTCCACACCTAGCTGTCAGCCAATCAGAAAGCTGGTACAAGTGTATATCTCAGCTGTAAACCATGGTTCCTTGCTTCTTGACTTCTGCCGTCTTGTAGCCATGTCTTCATGTGTGTTCTGCTCCTGGGAACTGGGAAGTTTGTAGCTATGCCTGGCTATGTGAGTGATTGCCATGGCGTGAGCTCCTTTTCTGTCTTGAAGTGGAAGCAATACACTGGAGAAGATGTACTCTGCTTTGTCTGTACCTTTTTTGCAACGCTGTAACTGTATATACAACTTTGCTTTTATTTATAGTAAAGCCATTTTAGCTTTGAAAAGCTCCACTCTGTGTCTGTTTACTCTGCGCCTCTTTCCCTATAAGCCAGTGTTTTTCCAACAGATTCATGCAACATAAAAACAGAGCAGTATTATCCTATCTGCAGAGGAGCCATTGTCTAGTGGTGCATGAAATCACAAATTTAATTTGTAGTATTGCCAGCTAAAAGGAACTCAGGTCCTTGAAAAGATATTTGCCTGCCTCTTTGATGAGTGAATGTCAGTCAGATTAGAGAGTATAAATATTAATACATGATTTGAGGGACTAAATGTCTGACTTGGTATAGGATTTGTTGTAGGGTCCATGGGAGATCTGTGATAGAATTTTGTGTGTTGTGTATATTATATAGAATTATTTGTTTTAAATATTAGATAAGTGATGTGGAGGGGAGAAGGGAAAGTAAACTTTTTCCTTTTATTTTGTGTCCCTAATTTAAATCCCCCTTCCTTCTCCAAAGGTGCTATTAGTTCCAACAAAGAGCACATGCAAATACACTGGTAGTTCTCATATCAAATTTACAACCTAAATAAAAACATGAAAATTGAACAACTACTATGAAATTTTCATGCAGTATGTATGATTCACAGGTATATGACCGGATTCTTTCCATTTCCTCTCGGGAAGGTGAGACAATTGAATTAGAAAAGCCTGTTATGGCAGAAGGTAATGTAGAAGTTTGGCTCAATTCACTTTTAAAGGAGTCCCAGTCCTCTCTGCACCTTGTGATTCGACAAGCAGCTGCAAATATTCAGGAAGCAGATTTCCAATTAATTGAGTTTCTTACTACCTTCCCTGCCCAGGTGAGTTATCTTCTTCCTTCTTCTCAATAGAGATGATATGATTCTAGATTTCCAAGGGTTGTGTTTGCTACCCATTAGTATATGCTAATACAGACAGAAATACTTTTACCATGAATTATTTCCAGTAAATACTCCAGTTGGCACTTAGGAGATGTTATTAAATTTTGTAGAACTTCAGAAGGAATAGGTATGTAATTCATTAATGTGGTTCATCTTTAGCTCTTAGCTTGGGTTTGGAGTTCTTATGAAATAGTATTAGTATTAGTTCCCTGTCTTGAAAAAGTAAGGGGTATACTTTTGGGGTTTCCAAGGTGTCTAAAAAATATGCCTACATTAAATAATTTATAAGCCTTCCACCACATGATATTAAAAGTGTTGCTTGCAATAATGTCAGCCTTCAAAAAACAAACAAAATAAATAAAACCTGAAATTAAGACCTGAGGAAACTAATCAAGGACAGAGATAGTTCCATTCCTTCCAGATGATGAAAGGATGTCTTTTCTTGTTGAAGAGGGAGACCATAACACTGCACAGAGAAAGGCGGTCCTTGGGTTCCAGGTTAACTTAGGAGGATTGCATTTATTAAGGAAGGTCTTCTGCACCTTGCACCTGTTCCCTTCAACATCACTTGTAACAATTGCTCTCATTTCATTTCAGATCTGCTCTTTGGGCACTTCTAATCCTGGAGGCAGAAATGGTTATAGATTCTCATTATCAGTTGATAGTGGGTGTTTTCCCTGAAATAGTTCATTTGCTTTGCTTTGTTGCCTACTCCTGCTTCCTCTGAGGAAGTACCATTTGGTTCCCAGTGCAGTTTAGGGTGGCCCATGTTTGCATGTTACTGAGCCGTTCTCATGATGGAGCATTTGCTGCAAAACCCTGTATCATTTTATACTCCATAATTCCTTTGACTACATCAATTAAGGCTTGTGCAAATACTGGGGATAAAGCCACATCTCTTCTCTTCTCTTTTTTTCTTTTTTTTAAGGGGCATGGTGGCTCAGCAGGTAAGACGCCAGGCTTGTCGATCGGAAGATCGCAAGTTCGGAGGTTCGAATCCCTAGCCCTGCGTGTCGGAGTGAGCTCCCGCACTCGCCCCAGCTCTTGCCAACCTAGCAATTCGAAAGCATGCAAATGCAAGTAGATTAATAGGTACCACTTCCGTGGGTAGGTAACAGCGTTCCGCGTGCGTCATGCGGCCACATGACCGTGGAAGTGTCTTCAGACAACGCTGGCTCTTCGGCTAACAAACAGAGATGAGCACCGGCCCCTAGAGTCGGACACGACAGCACAAATGTGCAGGGGGAACCTTTACCTTTACCTTCTCTTTTCTGATGTGTGAATGGGCAGAGTAGGGGGTTGGGATTGGAGAAGATTATTCAACCTAGTTTCAGTTTTCATGCGTGTATAAAAATCCATAGATAAAATTCATTCTTAAAGTATAATGACTCTGTTGGTTGGCTGAGTTAAAAAGGGATTTGGAAAGCTTAACAATTAACACTATAAAAACTAATACAAATTGTTTCTTAAGGTTGGCTTGCTGGGTATTCAAATGATCTGGACACGAGAAGCTGAAGAAGCTTTGACCAATGCAAAATTTGACAAAAAAGTGATGCAGAAAACAAATCAGTTTTTTTTAGAACTCTTGAATACCCTGATAGACATGACTACGAAGGATCTGAGTTCTGTGGAACGCATTAAATATGAGACACTGATCACAATTCATGTGCACCAAAGAGACATATTTGATGATCTGGTAAAAATAAATTATTTAATATTTAAATAACTGCTAGTGAAAGGCTGAATTCTTTTGACTAAGATGTATCTGGGATGTATAAATATAATAAATTCAGTCAGTCATTTTGGGCCAGATGTTACTGAGCCTGTTAATGTTCATAAAGCTTCTTTGATATTATAATCTAATATGCTTCTTGTTAAGCTTGACAACAGCTACTAATACAATTTTCTATTGGAAATAATAATTTCAGGGATTTTCCTATGCAGTGAGTCCACATTACTCTTCATTTGATCTACTCAGGGCCTGTAGAAAAGGGGACATAATTTTGTGGCTGAGGGCTACTTCAGTCTTATAGATGGACCCCAAAAGGAAAGTGGCTTGGACCAGAGGAAGATAATGCTTCATGTCTATTTTCTAAGTATATACTATAATTCACCATTGACTTTCAAAATCTAGTCAAGTTATATCTGCTCTTAATCATAAAGTAATATCCATTACTTAAAGTAATATCCATTACTCAAAGTTAATGCATTGTAAATCAAGTTAATCACTTGATTATTCAGTTTCTTCAAGGCACGTCCACAGCAGAAGAAAAACAGCAACATTAGTCAAAGCCCGTTTTAGGGTAGGGTCAGAAATAGAGATTGTACCATATACTATATTTACTGTATGTACAGGTCTCATAAATTATTTAAATTCAGTATCAGTTTTGTACTCCCATTCCATTCTGTTGTTACAACAAAGATGACCTAACTTTGCATTTGGAAGTAGCTGCTTCCAAGCAATAAACAGAATGCCTGTCTGTACAGTTAGTACCTACCCTGATATTGATGAACAATCCCTTATTTCCAGTGTCGTATGCATATCAAGAGTCCTACAGATTTTGAGTGGCTGAAACAATGCAGGTTTTATTTCAAAGATGATGCAGATAAGATGATGGTTAATATCACAGATGTGGCCTTCATATATCAGAATGAATTTCTGGGCTGTACAGACCGACTTGTCATCACACCTCTCACAGACAGGTGAGAAATACATGACTATTTACAGGTTGAAAAAAGTTATGCTGACACTATGCCGTGTCATTTTCCGGTGCTGATTATGGAGAACTTCTCATGAATTTGTAATGAACATTCAGTGGGAGATAAAGGAGCCTCATTTGGGCTTGTCCAGATCAGGAACCAGGCCTTACAAGAAGACTAAAACTAAGGTTTATTGAGAGGCTATACTAACAGAAAAAGGGGCGTGGTGGCTCAGTGGGTAAGATGCCAGGCTTGTCGATCGGAAGATCGCAAGTTTGGAGGTTCGAATCCCTAGCCCTGCATGCGGAGTGAGCTCCCGCACTAGCTCCAGCTCTTGCCAACCTAGTAATTCGAAAGCATGCAAATGCAAGTAGAATAATAGGTACCACTTCCGTGGGTAGGTAACAGCGTTCCATGCGCGTCATGCAGCCACATGACCGTGGAAGCGTCTTCGGACAACGCTGGCTCTTCGGCTAACAAATGGAAATGAGCACCGGCCCCTAGAGTCGGACATGACTGCACAAATGTGCGGGGGGAGGGGATCCTTTACCTTTTATATTAACAGAATCTTGTAAGTTTGATTGTGTTTTTCGCTCCTCCTTATACCCCAGTGAATCAGGGAGGAGCCAGCCTGAGTCTCTTCCTAATACTGACTCCTTTCCCAGGGCTCAAGGAATGCTTCTGCCCTTTTTGTTTTTGTAACAGTTTCTGAACATTATGTGATGTACCTACCCAAACTCAAATGATGCAAAATATAGTTGGATTTACAGAATACAGTACAAAAAGGCTCTATCAAAATTGATTCTAGAGAAATAATGCTAAAAGAGGCCAACCAGAATGTATTGAACAAGCCAGGCAACAGATATAGCCTGTAACTGACTAAAATGGGCATGCAAACATCTAGTAAGAGAGGATACCATGAAATAGCTTTCTTTTTTGCACTACCTCCCCGTGTCACTGTTCCTTGCATTTTAGTACCTTTTTGTTGTTTATTCGTTCAGTCGCTTCCGACTCTTCGTGACTTCATGGACCAGCCCACGCCAGAGCTTCCTGTCAGCCGTCACCATCATCAGCTCCCCCATGGTCGAGTCCGTCACCTCCAGAATATCATCCATCCATCTTGCCCTTGGTCGGCCCCTCTTCCTTTTGCCTTCCACTTTCCCTAACATCAGCTTCTTTTCCAGGCTATCCTGTCTTCTCATTATGTGGCCAAAGTACTTCAGTTTTGCTTTTAATATCATTCCCTCAAGTGAGCAGTCTGGCTTTATTTCCTGGAGTATGGACTGGTTTGATCTTCTTGCAGTCCAAGGCACTCTCAGAATTTTCCTCCAACACCACAGTTCAAAAGCATCTATCTTCCTTCGCTCAGCCTTTCTTATGGTCCAGCTCTCGCAGCCATAGGTTACTACGGGGAATACCATTGCTTTGACTATGCGGATCTTTGTTGTCAGTGTGATGTCTCTGCTCTTAACTATTTTATAAAGATTTGCCATTGCTCTCCTCCCAAGAAGTAGACGTCTTCTGATTTCCTGGCTGCAGTCAGCATCTGCAGTAATCTTTGCGCCTAGAAATACGAAGTCTGTCACTGCCTCCACTTTTTCTCCCTCTATTTGCCAGTCATCAATCAAGCTCGTTGCCATAATCTTGGTTTTTTTGAGGTTGAACTGCAACCCAGCTTTTGCACTTTCTTCTTTCACCATCATCATAAGGCTCCTCAGCTCCTCCTCGCTTTCAGCCATCAAAGTGGTATCATCTGCATATCTGAGATTGTCAATGTTTCTTCCAGCGATTTTAACTCCAGCCTTGGATTCATCAAGTCCAGCACATCGCATGATGTGTTCTGCGTACAGGTTGAATAGGTAGGGTGAGAGTATACAGCCCTGTTGTACTCCTTTCCCAATCTTAAACCAGTCCGTTGTTCCGTGCTCTGTTCTTACCGTTGCTACTTGGTCGTTATACAGATTCCTCAGGAGGCAGACAAGATGACTTGGTATCCCCATACCACCAAGAACTTGCCACAATTTGTTATGATCCACACAGTCAAAGGCTTTAGAATAGTCAATAAAACAAAAATAGATATTTTTCTGAAACTCCCTGGCTTTCTCCATTATCCAGCAGATATTGGCAATTTGGTCTCTAGTTCCTCTGCCTTTTCTAAACCCAGCTTGTACTTCTGGCAATTCTCACTCCATGAATTGCTGGAGTCTACCTTGCAAGATCTTGAGCATTACCTTACTGGCATGTGAAATAAGTGCCACTGTTCAATAGTTTGAACATTTTTTAGTGCTTCCCTTTTTTGGTATGGGGATATAAGTTGACTTTTTCCAATCTGATGGCCATTCTTGTGTTTTCCAAATTTGCTGGCATATGGCATGCATCACCTTGACAGCATCATCTTGCAAGATTTTAAACAGTTCAGCTGGGATACCGTCGTCTCCTGCTGCCTTGTTATTAGCAATGCTTCTTAAGGCCCATTCAACCTCACTCTTCAGGATATCTGGCTCTAACTCACTGACCACACCGTCAAAGCTATCCCTGATATTATTATCCTTCCTATACAGATCTTCCGTATATTCTTGCCACCTTTTCTTGATCTCTTCTGCTTCTGTTAGGTCCTTTCCAACTTTGTTTTTGATCATACCCATTTTTGCCTGGAATTTACCTCCAATGTTTCTAATTTTCTGGAAGAGGTCTCTTGTCCTTCCTATTTTATTATCTTCTTCCACTTCCGCACATTGCTTGTTCAAAAATAATTCCTTATCTCTTCTGGCTAACCTCTGGGATTTTGCATTTAATTGGGCATATCTCCCCCTATCACTGTTGCCTTTTGCTTTCCTTCTTTCTTGGGCTACTTCCAGTGTCTCAGCAGAAAGCCATCTTGCCTTCTTGGTTTTCTTTTTCTTTGGGACGTTTTTTGTTGCCGCCTCCTGAACAATGTTGCGAACTTCTGTCCATAGCTCTTCCGGGACCCTATCTACTAAATCTAGTCCCTTAAATCTATTCTTCACCTCCACTGCATATTCCTTAGGAATGTTAGTGAGCTCATATCTAACTGATCTTGTTTTTACCAACTGTATAGATGTCCGGCACCTTTGGCTGCAAAGGATGTAGTCAATCTGATTTCGGTGTCGACCATCTGGTGAAGTCTATGTATAAAGTCGTCTTTTAGGTTGCTGGAAGAGAGTGTTTGTTATGCACAGTGAGTTGTCTTGGCAAAATTCTATCAGCCTATGTCCCGCTTCATTTTGTTCTCCCAGACCATGCTTTCCTGTAATTCCAGGTGTCGTTTGACTACCCACCTTAGCATTCCAGTCTCCTGTAATGAAAATAACATCTCTTTTTGGCGTATTATCCAGTAGGTGCTGCAGATCCTCATAGAACTGATCTACTTCTGCTTCTTCAGCATCTGTGGTTGGGGCGTATATTTGGATCACTGTGATGTTAAATGGCTTACCCTGAATTCGAATTGAGATCATTCTATCGTGTTTTGGATTGTATCCAAGCACTGCTTTAGCCACTTTATTATAAATTATGAAGGCTACTCCATTTCTTCTGTGGTCCTCTTGTCCACAGTAGTAGATCTGATGGTCATCTGATGTGAAGTGGCCCATTCCAGTCCATTTCAGTTCACTGACACCTAAAATGTCTATATTTAATCTTGACATCTCACCAATAACCACATCCAATTTGCCCTGGCTCATAGATCTTACATTCCAGGTTCCTATGGTGTGTTGATCTTTAGAACATCGGATTTGTCGTTCACCACCAGCACCGTCGGCCGCTAGCCATCCTTTCGGCTTTGAGCTAGCTGCGTCATCACATCTGGGGCTAGTTGAACGTATCCTCTGTTCCTCCCCAGTAGCATTTTGACCGTCTTCCGACCTGGGAGTCCCATCTTCCGATGGTATACCGACATATCTCTGGTTGTACTGATCCATTTAGTTTTCATGGCAAGAATACTGGGGTGGGTTGCCGTTACCTTCCCCAGGGATCGTATTTAGTCTGACCTCTCTTCCATGACATTCCCGTCTTGGGTGTCCCTTCACGGTTTAGCTCATGGTGCTCATTGAGGTGCTCAAGCTCCAGCACCACGACAAGGTAACGATCTCCTTTGCTGGAGTTAGTACCTTTAAGTCTCCCAAAAGGCCATAAGAAGAACTTATTCTATGCTCATTATTTCCTTGTAGGTGTTACATTACTTTGGCTCAAGCGTTAGGGATGAGCATGGGAGGAGCACCAGCGGGACCTGCAGGGACTGGCAAAACAGAAACAACAAAAGACATGGGAAGGTGCCTTGGAAAATATGTTGTGGTCTTCAATTGTTCTGACCAGATGGATTTTCGAGGACTGGGAAGAATCTTCAAAGGTCAGGATGTTCTTTATTATGGAAAGCAACATTTTTGTAAAATTCATTATTGTTGCAATAATGGAGGAACAGCATGTATTAACTTGGATATGAAAATGAGAGTATGCTGGCATAGAAATGCTGGGAAGGGAGGGAACAAAATGTCTCACAATATTTTCTTTCCAAACTGTATGTATTCAAAACCAACAGTCCCAGATGTGACAACAAGGATATGCTTATGAACAAATGTGTCCATTGTGTTTAGTTGCATCCATCTCAGATTAATCATTGCTAATCATCTTCTCATATAAGAGATCCATGCTGGCACATGGTTCATATTAAACAGAAAGGCACAGGAATGAGTAAAAGCAAAGTTAAAAATGCAAGGCTATATAGGGAAAAGGAACCAAATGCTATCTAGTTCAGCAGCTTGCCCAGCATGACAAGTCATTTGCTTCTTTCAGGCACCTTGATTTTAATCCTTTTATCTGATGGAAGTACCAACATTTCAAGCACATCTTAAACATCATAAATACAGCTCCAACTTTCTCTGAACTTGCTTTAACTTTTTTTTTAATTCACAAAAAACTCTGATTTTTTTAATCATGCAAAATGAGTGCAGGGCTGACTCCTTTTAACATCAACTTTTTCTCTGATTTAAGGTCTTGCTCAGTCTGGATCCTGGGGCTGCTTTGACGAATTTAACCGCATTGATTTACCAGTGCTGTCCGTTGCTGCACAGCAAATTGCGATTGTTTTGACCTGTAAGAAAGAGCGCAAGAAGAACTTCATTTTTACAGATGGTGATAATGTAGAAATGAATCCTGAATTTGGCCTTTTCTTGACAATGGTGAGTATCCCAATTCAGTGGTGAATTACATATAGTATATTGGGTTAGCAATATCACATGTGAAATATGGGACAAAGACTTTTCTGGAAGTTCCAGCTCTGACCTACTCTAAACTCCAGAAACACAAAAACTCTGATGCCTGTCAAGAGGAAAGCATTTTTTACCTTTTGGGTTATATGGTCTTCTATATTCAGGGTGCAGATCCAGAAAATCATGCAAGGCATGAGATCCAGATTTCAAGCTGCTGGCACATTTTCCAGAGAGTGATATTTATTTTTGAAGGCATTTGAATGTTTCAGAGTTGCTTGGGTATTAGACATTCTTCAGTTGTTCTTGCAGGAGGAGATTGAAACGTGATGATGCTTGATTAATTTTTGGTTATGGAAAATATGTTAATTAAAATAGCTGATGCTGAAAGAGAAACTAAGTGGTCTCTCTTTTACACTGGAAATTGGGTTACTTGGCTCAAAATGTTGCATTCAGAGTTGCAGAATGAAGGGCCTTCAGTGGGACCATGAAAGACCAGCGTGCTTAATGGGGCAAATTGGGGGAAATGTTGTAATTGAAGATGGCCGGTGTTATGGACCATTTGTATATTCCCATTTTATCAGTAGAGCAGAGGAGCACAGGTTTTTCCCAGGTAAAATGCTGCATTTGGTCACTTAAGGGCATGCTGAAGACCACAATCCAAAAGTAATGACCTGTTGTGGCTAAGTGAAGAATGACGCTGAGCCCCAAGAGATAAGCTCTAGTCTAGATCTTTATTCTCTACCTTACAAAGAATCTTACCAAACTAAGCCACCAGAACAGTTCACTGGGAAAAAACCCCAAGCATGCTAAGGCGGGCCTGGCCTGATTCTCTTGGATGGCTGCCCAAGGTCTTCCGTGCTGTGGAAGCGCTTCTCACCCTGGGAAGCGCCCCCTCCTTCTTGTCCAGCGATCTCCATAACACTACCTTCTCATTTAGAAAGACATTCCATCACATGACCAAGACAAAAACGTAATTTGATTTCATACATATTAATTAAAAAAAAACTACATATAGTTAATATGTTTACTGTCCAGTCATGTATCCAGTTATGGACCTGAGCCTATTGGCTTTTTGTTTGTTGTTTATTTGTTCAGTCGCTTCCAACTCTTTGTGACTTCATGGACCAGCCCACGCCAGAGCTTCCTGTCGGTCGTTGCCATCCCCAGATCCCCTAAGGTCGAGTCCGTCACCTCCAGAATATCATCCATCTTGCCCTTGGTCGGCCCCTCTTCCTTTTGCCTTCCACTTTCCCTAGCATCAGCATCTTCTTCAGGGTATCCTGTGTATTGGCTTTTTGCAAGGCCTTAAAGATAGTGGTTCTGTCACCAGGCTTGGGGATCTGGATGTGTGGTAGAGCCCATGAAGTGGCTGCGTTAATTGCTGTTGGTGGTTTTTGTACCTCGGCCGCTGACTGTATGGTTTTTATATTTTATCTTGTTTTTATATAGTTTTTAACTGTTGTTAGTTGCCCAGCTTCATAAATTTGAAATAGGCGATCATATAAATTGAAATAAAAAATACAAATAAATAAAATTATTTTCCCTTTCTATCTCTTTAAAAATTAAAAAAACACCAAATGGGATATCTGAAGGAAACATTCAAAGATTTGGGTGGAAGCACTTGCAACATTTTGCCCTCAGGTTATGCACTTCTGCACTAAAGGATGTAGATATTGTGACAGTGGTCAAGCACAAGCTGGTCCTGAATCTAACCTTGAAGATTTGTTAAGGAGGCTTCTTTGATGGTGTATGGAAGACTAACTTCACAGGCCCTCTAAATTGTAGCCTTAGTCTGAAAACAAAATGCTTAACCATTTGTGATATATGACATTCGAAAAATGGCAACAATTTAAACCCCAAAAATATTTCCAGGTCTGAGCAAAACTCACAGGTAGTAGCTGGAAAGCCAGAAATACAGTTTTCCTAGACCTATTAACCAGCAGCCAATGAACATTCATAGTGAGATTTTTCTCACTATTTAAGTCTACCCAGCAGGACAACTATCAAAGCCATCATACCAATTTTGCCTTATTTGCCTTTAATCCCTAAAAAGGTCTTAAAGGGATAGTACTTAAAGGGAATAAGGCTCTTTTGCTGCTTATTCAAGCCATCCCATAACTAAAGCCAGTCTACACACTAAGCTTGCCTCATTATTGTTTAATTATGTGCCATCAAATCGCTTTTCGTTGATTCTTAGTGACCACATAGATAGATTTTCTCCAGGAGGATCTGTCCCCAACCTGGTTCTTCTGATTTTCCAACAGCGCAGCCATAATTGAGTCCATCCACCTTGCTTCTGGTCATCCACTTTTTCTCTTTCCTTCCATTTTTCCAAACATTGCATACTTTTTCATAGGGCTACATCTATGGATAATGCATCCAAAGTATGATTATTTGAGCATGATCATTTGTGCCTCGAATTGGGGCTGACAGGCTCTTTTAGAATTTCCACCAAGGTAGACAATATTGAATAAGGGGCGTGGTGGCTCAGTGGGTAAGACGCCAGGCTTGTTGATCGGAAGATTGCAAGTTCGGAGGTTCGAATCCCTAGCCCTGCGTGCGGAGTGAGCTCCCGCACTAGCTCCAGCTCTTGCCAACCTAGCAATTCGAAAGCATGCAAATGCAAGTAGATTAATAGGTACCACTTCGGTGGGTAGGTAACAGCGTTCCACGCGTGTCATGCGGCCACATGACTGTGGAAGCGTCTTCAGAGAATGCTGACTCTTCAGCTAACAAACAGAGATGAGCACCGGCCCCTAGAGTCGGACACGACTGCACAAATGTGCGGGGGGTACCTTTACCTTTTTAGACAATATTGAATACCAATTACAAATATATGTGATAGCTTTGTATGGGAAGTAGAACCTGTAAAAGAAATTCTGAGAATTGTGTCTGATCTGAAGTCTAATTCAATTGATAATGCTCTATTAAATCAGAACCCTGGGTATGCTGGTCGTCAGGAGTTACCTGAAAACCTGAAAATCAACTTCCGCTCAGTGGCAATGATGGTTCCTGATCGCCAGATCATCATCCGTGTCAAACTGGCTAGTTGCGGCTTCATTGATAACATTGTGCTTGCAAGGAAGTTCTTTACTCTGTATAAACTCTGTGAAGAGCAATTGTCTAAGCAGGTAGGAGAGATTAGCTTTTATGAACAATTATGTTCTGCAAATAAACCAAAGAACAAGCATTAACTAGAACTTATATGCTATAGATGCCTGCAGCTATAGAGATGATGTTCTTAGGACTGACAGTGCTACAAAATAATCTTAAGAACCAGGACCTTTTTGAAGGGCAAGGAATAGCTCATCAAGTACTGTATTCTTTTTTTTTATTGGAGTGTGGAATGTGCATTGACACATAGGAGTTTTAAAGATCTAAAATCACCAAAAACGATTCATTCCTAGAAAAAGAAATATTCCTTTGAGATTTAAGTTTAAATATGACGTTTATGCAAGGTGCATCAAAGCAGAAGGGGAAAAATGGGAGAAACCCTGTTCCCCTGCAAGATATTTTTTCAAAGAAATGCATTTATTTTAATATCATACCAAACAATATTTAATAAATGTTTTGTTAACTGAGAAAGGGCAGAAACTGTACTGGTCTATGATTGATTATGTACCATCAAATTCTATTTATTTATTTTATTTATTTAATTTTTATCCCTCCTTTATTATTTTTATAAATAACTCAAGGCGGTGAACATACCTAATACTCCTTCCTCCTCCTATTTTCCCCACAACAACAACCCTGTGAGGTGAGTTGGGCTGAGAGAGAGTGACTGGCCCAAGGCCACCCAGCTGGCTTTCATGCCTAAGGCGGGACTAGAACTCCCAGGCTCCTGGTTTCTAGCCCAGCACCTTAACCACTAGACCAAACTGGCAAATTAGTGTCGACTCTTAGTGACCACATTGATAGGTTTTTCCAGGAAGATCTCTCCCCAACCTGGCCCTTCAGGTGGTCCAACGTTGCATCCATCACCACTGTAACTGAGTCCATCCACCTTGCTGCTGGTTGTTTCCTTTCCTTTCAGTACTTCAGAAAGATAGGACAGATAATTTGCTTTCCCAGATATTTGAAACTAGTGTGATAAAACCAGTTTTCCACAGGGAATGAGTTTTATGTCAGTCTATTTTTCTGAACCAAAGTAAGTCTGCAGAGGTTCCTAGTGTTTCAGCATTAAGATGGTCTGGTGTGTACAAACACTTTTTAAATCACTATATATACGTAACCAAATGAGGGCAGTACTAGACACAAAGAGCAATACTGAACTCCTGTTTAATTCACAATCCTATTTCAATGAACAAACTTTATTTTAGCAGTACCAGAAATGCAAACTATATTTCTCCACATCTGTTCTACATATTACTGTTGCTAGTCCTGGAAAATATATTTTGTTCTACCACACATTTGCATTACATCACATTATGGGTAAGAGGATTTACTATTATTATTGGGAACTCTGAGCTGATTAGAAATCATTCTACCATTTTCAGTAGGAGCTTTTCAACTGAGTAATGTCCTTACAGTATTTCTAAGCCAACAGATGTTGGAACCCAGAATGTCTGTTTGCATCCTTGCTTTAATTTTGGTTGCTTTATGTAGAGCCTTTTGTCTTATTCATAGGTACATTATGACTTTGGGCTGAGAAATATATTGTCAGTACTACGGACCTTGGGAGCAGCCAAAAGATCAAATCCAGAGGACACTGAATCCACTATTGTAATGCGTGTCTTGAGAGATATGAATCTTTCTAAATTGGTAAGCATGAATTCAGGTATTTGCCCACTTGGGGTTTATTTGGATGCTATTCCTTGGTTGCCACTCAGACACTGATACAGTGAGCTCTTTTGCCTTCTCTTAGGCTGGCGGTCATTCTAGCCATCTATATATTAAGTTAGGTGTCAGAAATTTGTGAGCAAAACTGGAAGTCTATTTGGACCATTAGAGTAACAAGGGGAGAAGAGACAAATATGTTCAACCACAGACTTTTAAGCCTAGGTTCCAAACTAAGAGATGATGATGATGATGATTTATTAAACTTGTATGCCACCCGATTCTCAATGACTGGGATGGAATAGAGAAAGATAGGAACATCAGAGTACAGGTGGTAGAGGGAACCAAAGTTAAAAAGAAGAAAATAAATACGAAAGTTAGTTGAAAAAAATATTGATGTAGAGAAAGAAAAAAGCACCAGTATAGGATGGAGGAAGAGTAGAGATAGAGAAAAGGAACATATCCAGGCTGCCTATAGAATTAGGGAAAGGAAGTTCTTAGGACTATCAATTAGAGCAGGAGTCAGCAACCTTCTTCTGCACAGGAGCCAGGGGCCATGTCTGTGAAGAGATGGTGGGCTGCTCTTTCCCTCTCTATCGGGCAAATACACTGGCACTTGGGAGGACTCTTCAGGGTGAACCATAGAGATGCATTTGTTTCTTAGGGGGAAGAAAGGGAGGTGCAGCCAAAGGGGAAAATGAGGGTGTGCACCACAGAGTCTTGGGTTGCCTCTTGTGACTGGGGAAAGAAATGGTTATGGAGGTAGGAAAAAGAGACCTCAGCAACCAAATTACAGTATAAACACACACACACACACACTTTACAGGCTCTTAACACTGTCCAAATCATTACAATTTATTACAATAGTGCAGTTGTACATCAGACTTGAGATAGAATAACAAACCTGAATTATTTTTAAGGACCACGATGGGCTGGATGGATGTGATGTTTCTTTTTGGGACTACTGGCCAGATGGTTTCAGGTGGTGGGCTGGATCTCGCCTGTGGGCTGTAGGTTGCTGACCTCTGAGCTAGAGCAATGGTGGTGATCATGATGGCAGACTTCTCTTGAGACTACCATTTTGGATAAACAAATACAAAATCCTTGACATGGAGCTCCAAACACCAGTTCTGATAATGATGATTACTGGAATAACTGTAACTTCATGGTCCCATGGAGTGCAGAAGGAGCTTTCTCTTTTACCAAACTCCAAAGTAATAGGCATAACCAGCAAAGCCTATTCGAGTTTGTAGGAGAGGAAAGAAAAGTAGTACAAGGAAATGAAGTTTATATTGGTTTGAAAAAGCTGTGCTTTCCAAAAGTGATGGAGGACGTAGGATTTGAGGAGTCCACACCCAGAACCTTGACACTAAGAAAAAGCTTTTCATTATTGAGTAACCCAACTATGGAATGCTCCATAGTTGGGTTCATTAAGGTTCATTCCCACATGCTCTCTCTGCCTCTGTCATGTATGTTCAATGTTACACAAAGATCTTTCTAGTTTGCAATTTTATTTTGCTGCTGCATTTTACCATTGTTTTAATAGTCTGTCGATATATTGTTTTGTGGCTTATTTTTGTTAGCTGACCTGAGAGTTACAATACTGCAGAACAATATACTGAATTTCCAAAAGGGGTGAATGAATGAACAATTTTTCATATGTTGAGGGTTGAGTGGAGAAATCAGTTAGAATAATATATGCTGCAAATTTTCTTTTCAAGACAATTCCTTTATCATTGTGCTTGGAATGTAACATGCAGCAGATTACTGCTTATCTTCTGTTGCTTTGAATGCTGTGATTTAAATCCCTGTTTTGATGAGGAGCTAGCATTTTCTCTGGTTCCCTGGTTTTATTAAAGCCCCTTCTTTTGGCATCATTTAGTGTCTTCTTATCCTAACTTTCTGTAAGCCATCTTGTTTGTCAGGGTTTTTTCCCCTTCTTCCTGAGCTCCAAATAGTTTCTGAAACATAATTTTTCACACACAGCATACCTGCCTCAATGAAAGATGATGGGTCTGGACCAATTACCTTTCACTATGCACTTTGCACTCTTTCTGAAAACATTTTTTCAGGTATTATAGATGGACTGAGATTAGTTTTTCACAAACTTCTGGGGCCTTATAAATTCTACTATTTTCAGTTTGTTTTTTTAACGATTCCTACCTTGATAGTATTTCAGTTTTATTTGCTCTGTCCTTTCTCTGACCCGAGCCTGCAAAATGTGCATTATTCTTACCAACAATGCAGTAGAAATGTATTTAGATTAGTGAATTGTGGTTCTTCTGTATAGTATAAAATTGTGAATTTACTATTAGGTACTTTCATGTAAGTATTACATGATATAAAACAGTATTTTTCTGATTACTTTTTATTGCTAGATAGATGAAGATGAACCCTTATTTCTGAGTTTGATAGAAGATCTTTTCCCAAGTATACAGCTTGACAAAGCAGGCTATCCAGAGCTAGAAGCTGCCATTAGCAAACAGGTACTGCTTACAAACATTTATATGCTGTTTCTCTTGCTTCATCATAATCCTCTTGCTAAATCCATAATCTCTTGAAAGCTGCATCAAGTACTTTTCTCAAAGCAAAACTAAAAATGAAAACATCTCATATTGGTAAAAATTTTTGTTTTCCCTTAGCATAACATTTTCTTAGCTATCTATCTTGTTTTGTGATAAAGATACAATTTGTAATTAAGGACACAGTCCTACCTTGAATTCCACCAGTGAAGAGACAATTCAGTTTGGCAGAAGTTCAGGTATACCCATGGAATAGCGGGTATGTGCCAGTGGAACTGTCTAGATCAGTGTTTCTCAACTTTGGCAACTTGAAGATGTGTGGACTTCATCTCCCAGAATTCCCCAGCCAGGCATTCTAGGAGTTGTTCCACACATCTTCAAGTTGCCAAGGTTGAGAAACACTGGTCTAGAAGCAAAGATATCCTGGCAGAGTATCTAAAATGGGGTTGGCTGTAGACAGCACAGAAAAGGAACATTCCTTTACTGTATGTTAAATTACTCCAAGTGGCAGTAAAAGGTGCTACTTTACACCCAAGGATTTTTTCCCCATAAATGGAGAGTATGTTTTGTTTTAACTGATGAACACATTAGGCCTATTGAACAAATTACATCACTGCAGCCCCACTGTCAACACTGTCACCTGTACTTGTCCTCCTTGATAACTCCTGATGCAGACATGTTCAAAGAGAAGATCTGGAAGGAGTTTCTATTCATGTGAGCAGAAGCCTCTTCTAATAAATTCTAATAAAGCAAGGGTAAAGTCTAAGCAGGGATTCTATGTAGATAAAATAATTAGTACTGTAATTCTTGACAGGTTGAACAGGCTGGCTTAATTAATCACCCACCATGGAGACTGAAAGTTATCCAGCTTTTTGAAACACAGCGAGTAAGGCATGGCATGATGGCTCTAGGTCCTAGTGGGGCAGGAAAAACGACATGCATCCACACACTGATGAAATCCATGACAGGTCTGGAAAAGTGTTCCTAGGATAAGTAAAAGAATCTTTTTTTGCATTCTGGTAAAATGAATTAGCAATAAGAGAAAGCTTTTTAAGGACTGTATAGTTGACACTGTATAGTTTTGCCCGGATAGTTATGTGATTGTTTCTGAAAATATTAGCATTCTTTGCTTTCAGCCATTGTGATGTTCTTGAAATGGTTTGAGAAGACAGTTACTGTGACAACAGCAGAATCTAAACAGATCACTATTCCTAAGAATTATAGGATAAACAGAGAATGTGTGGGTTGGTTGTTCACACATAACAATAAACTGCACCTTGCAAAAACCTTTTAGTACTCTCAGTTATGACTCAGCTCAGAGGTGAGCAAATACACATTTTTCCACTCTGCAGTTTGTGAGTACACCCCATTTTTCAATGACTTGTTGTGTCTCTAAGGCCCTTGTAATGCTAGAATATTGCCATATAGCTAAATTGTCTAAGTGTATTGTTATGGGCCACAGACAGTGAGCTTAGTTATAATAACATAATTCTCTGCATGATCTCTGACAGTGTTCTAATGAAAACACTTTTTAAAAATCTGCAGAGGAAAAAGCTGTACAAATCATTGCTCAGCGGTGGGAGGTAGTGCATGACCATGAAGTGAGTTTCATTGCAAAGCTAAGTTTCACTAGCATGATGCCACGGAGGATGAAAAGTTAGCAAAAATGGTTCCCTTCTGGGGGTGGCTTTGCTATCTGTATCCTTGGTCTAATCAAATAAGCTGCATTTAAACCAGGTTCATATGTCTTGGTCATCCAATCTTGGTATTTCTGTAATCACTTGCACTTATTTCATATTCATTGAATTGCTAATTGGCAGTTATAAAGATAGGATTAAGTAAAATTATTTGAGAGTAATAATTCCAAAGTTTTTTTATGTAAAAGTATGATCAAGGCAATTGAAAGATATATGAGCTCAAATCTAGGAACATACAAAATGCAGCATTCAAAGGTAGGGCCGTTTTCTTCAAGAATGCATTTCTCCAGCCATCCTGAGGATGGTTCATAATTTTCTGGAAGTACAGTAAATTTGGAATAGTAAGTGATTCATGGTGCACTGGGGATGATCTGATGCTGAAAGAGGAACATTATGAGTAATACTGGGTTTTGCACACAGTATTCAACAGTCAGGTGAGATTTCAAAGTGAGGAACACTGAATTGAAAATTTGATGGCAAGAAGAAAGGCCATTTGGCTGTTTAGGAAATGACAGGGGAGTTTTTTTTCCCCGTCTCCTGAACTCCCATCTATCAGAACAGGCAGGCTTTTCAGTTAATACCGGCTTAGCAACAATTTAAATCCTTCCCTCTTCACTTATTTGTTGAAATAGTTTTCTTTTCTAGTTTCTAACCTCCCCACACCTTCCTCTCTTAAAACATACCAGCCATGGAGAAAAGTAGCCCACTGATGTCAGAAGCTTTGTATCTCCTTTAGACTGTAGTGACCTCATTGCTGACTTCACAATGCCAAAGGTTCAGCTAACAGCTCTCTGTGCTAGCTGAGCATCTCACTTCAAAGCCTACAATTCTGTGCTGCATAATACATTTCAAGGTATTTACTTGTAGAAGGGCTGTGCAGTGCTTCAGATTAAAAAGGATAGAGATACTTCAGAGCATGCATAGCGTCTTTTGCTAACTCCTTAAACCAAATGTGCCTTTTCCTGAAAGTGCATTGTAGCTGCAGAGAGCAGCCATCCAATCCCAGGAAATGAGACACAGCTGCTTTAATCAGTTGCCAACAGATGCAATAAGAATGGCCCACATGCTTCAAAACACCCTTTTCCTTCAAATCCAAAGAGCTAGCCAGTCTTAATTGGTAATAACTACCACCTAATGGGTCTTTGCTGCACAAAATCCCTAAATGTAGATCTAAAGATATTTTTTAAAAACCAATTTAATTACAGTGAAATTTGCTAGAGGTAATATTGTGCTGAGGGGGGGACAGCAGCTCCCCCTGCTTAATATGAACAAGGAGAAGATTAACTGTGGTGGGTGCCTACATGTGTACAGTGCTCAAAGCAGTTTCATGCTTCTTTTTAAAAAATCTCCTTTAATAACGTTCAGCATGAAAGTGTATATGTCCATATAACTCATGCAAATGTGTGTAAATGTATATGCTTATTTAACATGTTTTGTTAACCTCAAGAATCTATATATGTAAAACAAGTTGCGAAGCCCAAATCCTTCCCTGTGTGAATCACCCAATATAATGCTGTGCTACTGCAGCAATGATTTCAAATTGATTTTCCATTTGACATCTACAGATTGTGGCCAACCCCACCGTGAAATGAGAATGAATCCAAAGGCCATCACTGCACCTCAGATGTTTGGACGCCTTGATGTTGCAACCAATGACTGGACAGATGGGATATTCTCTACTCTTTGGAGGAAAACTTTGAGAGCCAAGAAGGGTACTGTATTAAACTCTAACTGCTGGAGTTATATTTGATTCTTCCTTTCATAGGGAAAATGGATTTTACATCAACATTCTGCAAAGCATCTTAAAATCCAGTTATTCCCCTCATTCCTCCCATTTGTTATAACACTAATCAAGACACTCCTCAGCACCTTAGCAGAGTCTGAAAGTCAAAGAGGCTCTTGGGAGCATATTAGGGATAAGAAGGAGAAGTTGCAATAGCAGATAGGATTGATTTTGAGCAATGGTTACCAACTTTGGGTCCCCAGATGTTACTACAAATATAGTCATCTCATATAATTGGTAATGCTGTCTGAGAATGCTGGAAATTGTACTTAAAAGCCATCGGCAGACCACATTGTTTGGAGTTACTGTGAGGAGAATGACCTGCTGATCTGGAAGGTATACCTCTATTCCAGTTGGTTGCTGTATTTATCTGATTATTACTGTAATGTGAGCCTCTTCATTTAGATTCCTGAATAGCCAGTAAATTTGCAGATGAGAAATAGATGCATTCGTAAATTCATGGATAAGCCCCAAGTCTTTGTAGCAAGGCTTGGCAACCTTTTCAGTCCCAGAGCCCACAAGCAACATTGACTAGCATCCTTCGGCTGCTCACTATGTGTGCACACTTTTCGTCCTCCTCATTCTAGGAAAGAGAGCGCAAGAGAAGCAATTCCCATCACAATTGCTGAATGGCAGCTTTGACAGATGGGGAAAAAGAATATGAGGATGACTTTTTATTGCTTAGGCCTCACCTGTCAAGGGCTTTACATGTAAAATAAAAATGTCAAGTATCTTGTAAGTAATGTTTCCCCAGCATAGTACTTGCTTTGAGAAATCTATTACTATTGAATAGAATCTATTTCTGTTAAATAGAATATTCATATTGTGCTTTTGAGAATTGCTGGGGAGAACCAAAGAAAGAAATGATTTAAATGAGGCTTTTCTGCATTTCTCTGCATAGCTTCACGATAGTCATGTGGAGTAGTTTAAGTAGTAACTTGTCTAAGATCATCCATTGATCTTCAGAGCTGCTTGATAAGTTGATTATAAATATCACGCAGCAAATTAGTCTATATTGTCTGTATTTTTTAGTCATATTTATATCTATTCTATGGTGCAGGAAAATAGTTATATCACAAAATAACCTCTTTACAAGAAATGTTTTTCCCCCTTTGGGTATAGGGGAACACATCTGGATAGTACTCGATGGTCCTGTTGACGCCATTTGGATTGAAAATCTGAACTCAGTGCTCGATGATAACAAAACATTGACCCTAGCTAATGGAGATCGGATCCCTATGGCACCAAACTGTAAAATTGTTTTTGAGCCTCATAATATTGACAATGCTTCTCCTGCAACAGTGTCAAGGAATGGCATGGTATTTATGAGCTCATCTGTTCTCAGCTGGAGCCCCGTTCTTGAGGTATAATTGCTTTCATGAGTTCAAACTCTTTGTGTCATGGATCACCTTCAGACTGTTAAAAACTAGTTTATGAATGCAATTATAGAATAGTCTGTAACATACTCTGAATATACATTTAGCTCTCTAATAGATCTGTGCATTTGCCTCCATAGGTATTACTTTCAGTGGTTTAGGTACTAAGTACCAACAATCTTGACTACTAATATTTACAGCCATAATGTTCTAAACCTCAGTGAAGTCATTATCGACTCTGATACAAGATTCTTCTATAGGAATATGATTACCATATCCATACTTTGGTGACCTCTATGGTGAATTACTGTAACATGCTATGCAATTGATTATCCTTAAACTATTAGGAAGGTTTAACTGTGAAAAATGAAGCAGTTTACAGCTTTGCAGGTGTAGAATTCTTGTGTTTGTTGTATCTCCCAATTCAAAGTACTGATGATTACTTTTGAAGTCTTAAAAGGTTTGTGTTCCATATCACTTTCAGCATGCAATCCAGTACATTGTAATATCATCTTTCATATCTTTTATCTGTCCTGTCAGAGTTTAGAAGCAGAAAAAGCATAAACAGTCCAAGATCAAAGTCCATAAAAGAATTCTCAGCCAGAAAGTCCCAAAGGAAACACAAAGAATTGTAGTTGGTAGGTTGGTTCAAAAGTCAAACACCAAACCAGTCCAAGATCTAGGTAATGTTCCAAAGAGCAAAGATAAGAGAACATAAGTTGAAGTCCAGGCAGCCAAGAGATGCTATATCTGAATGGTTCATCAGGCAAGCAGCCAGGCAGGCAGAGTTCAAATTGCACATGCTGTCTCCAGCAGTGAGCTACTCTTAAGCAGATTGCTTTATATTGGAGGTACAGCTAGCCCACACTTCATTGAACCTGATCTGGCTGCAGGACCACCTAGGTATGCTGGTCTTCTCTTACACAAACTTTCATTTCCCAGATGCTTTCCATTACAAATGAACAGCACTCCTCCATCTTTAGATTTTCAGTCTGGTGCCATTGTCTTTTATTGGGAGGGTAACTGTACTAATGAGGTTAGATTAGATTCCTGAGCTACTGGGAATTCATTCTACCTGGGGTCTGACACACAACCTGGCTCAATTGTTGCAGCAAGCTCAGCAGGACCATCTTCCTCTGAGTTGCTGTCTTCAGATGAGGCTATGTATCCCTGAAGAGTTCAGGTGGCATGCAAAATATTATCTCATGTTAACTTTCTCCGCACATCAGCTATGTGTATGGAAGGCTAATACATTGCAACTTTCTGCTTCCTTATGCCACAAACACATAACTCCATTTCCTATGTTTTGCACGCATTTCTGAAAGCTGTACTATGTAGTCATCATCATATAATTGGAAGGCCTTCTGAAAAGGAGTAACATTCACAACTAGAGTGTGCCTTTAGTACCACATTGCTTCACTTTCTATTTTATTCCTGCATATGGCTAATACTGTATGTGCCTACAGCTCTGCCTTCACCAAATTAGTCTAAGAAAGGTTGTAAGGTGAGAGGCAGGAATGTTCAACAAGCCTGTCCATTGACTTCCATAGTAGCAAAGGAACTGAATGTAGGCTTTTTAAATCTTACTCCATGATTTAATGAGATATTTACTAAAGTTGGTGTTTACAAATGAGCTAAACTCTAAAGGATTTTAATCAGTGCCAAAATTGTAGAAATTGTCATTAGTGCACATTGTGCCCCTCCAACAGGAGATGAGACTCCAGTATTCAGAGCAACAGGAGAACATGAGTTAGCGAACTAATCAGCTAACTTGTGGAGGAGGGCCTTATTATACATTTTCTCACCAGCAGATCTGGGTGTTGGGAGGAGAAATAGTTTCGTGTAAGTGGTGGTAAAGGAGGGTATTGACTTATTGGAATGATAAATGACAAAACACAGGAGGACATGGGGATGGAGGAATAGAAGGTGGTAGGACAACTGCAAATCAGTTTGGAAGGTAAAGACATTAAGAAAAGCCAAGAGAAAAGAGGAGAGATGACTCTCATAGCAAATACGAGGGAGAGAGGAAACAACTAAATGAGTATAAAGATCAGGCCACCAAGCAGTAAATTTTCCTAAGGCATTGACAGACATCGAGAATTATGCCTCATCAATCTTAGCCAGCCAGGGGATGGAGTCTCTGACAACTCCATAGGAATTGGTCTCTACCCAAAAGCATGAGGGAGAAATTAAAGATAAATTTGCCTGTATCCACAGAAGTAGTCTGATAGCTTCTCTGACAAAAGTGAAGACTCTGCTAAAAGTTTAAACTTTTATATTGGAATTACTTAACCAGATAGGATAACAATTGTCCATACCTTGGCTGCATTGTGACTAGATGACTGGAATGTGCAGAAGTTTTTAAAGTTCTTAGCTGCTTTTAGAACTTTTTTAAGTAGAAAAGTAGGATACAAAATCAATATACAATAACTCAAGAACAGAACAATTCAGAAATTCAGTTAGTGCTGTAATGGAGTCAGAGTGAGAGAAATCTCTATCATATGTTACACTGACTTTGTGCCATTACTAGACAACCTTTTGCCCTTTCTGAAACTTTTGTTCAATTGATTCATTTACTGTGTTCGAACTTACATTCACTTATCACCAATGACATTTTCAAGTATTTAAATCTGTTTTCCAACATAAAATTTGTGTTTGTTATGCTATCCCTTTTTGTCATATTACAGAAGCAGATATGATAAAACATTTGCCTCAAATATAGACAAATATCATCTTGCCCAAACAAATGTTTTGGTGAAAAATGGTAATTTCCTCCAGAAAATAAAAATTGGAGGGTTGAAATTGAACTCTGGTTTCTTGAGCTTGTACATTAGGACCATAATTTGAAAAGTCTCATGGTGATTTGGTTTTGATTATAACAGGGTTTTCTGAAGAAGCGTTCTCCGCAGGAAGCAGAGATTTTACGTCAATTGTACACAGCATCGTTCCCAGAACTTTACCGGTTTAGTATTCAGTCCTTGGAATACAAGATTGAGATGCTAGAAGCCTTTGTGATAATGCAGAGCATTAATATGCTTCAGGGCCTTATTCCCTGCAAGGTAACTCACTTATGTTGTTGAGACAGGACGATGATGGTGGTGGTGGTGGTGGTGGTGATTCATCCAATGACTATCACAGTCTTTAGACTGGGTATTTTCCAGTGATTCAGGTTCTAATCAAGAGCCTAGGAATCATGGAAGTATAGTATGTCAGCAGGTCCAAGCAAAATAGTTTTTTTTTTTTTTTTTTTTTTGCAAAATCAGTGAGTAAATATAAAACCTCCAAATATTTGGTGAATCCCTTTGTATGGCTCTAAGAGCTCCAATTACTGGTTGACTTTTTCTTTCAAAGTATTTCCATTTCAGTTTGCAAATCCTGATATTTTGTTATTTTTTCCATTTGTTTTTCATCAATTTGCCAATCTCCTATATCTTTAGACTGGGTGTTTTCCATTCTACATTGCTACATTTATGAACCATGCTTTTTCTTTTCAATAATAGTGTGTATAGTGGCTGGAATTTTTTTAGATAAATTCAAATGCATGATTTTTGCAACTCTGTTGATGTCAGGCCCAGCCCAAAAACAACGAGGAGTCAGTGCATTCAAACTCCAGTTCTTTATTTGCTCACACCGTACAGACAGAATCTTGCCAGACTAAAGCTACTCTAACTAACCTAAGGGGAAATAACCTGGGAGACTCTAGGGCGGGGCTATCCTGAACCTCTTCGTTTTCCCACCATTGCTCCCTGGACTGTGCGTCCGCTTATCTCCTCCACCTCCTTGGAATGTGCTCTCTCCTTCCTGAAAACCAGCGGCACTGCCGAAATCCACCACATCACACCCCCCCTCAGAGACACATTCCATAACAGTCATGGCGTTGGTTTGGGCAATTTTGGTACAGTCACTAATGAGTGCTCTACAGTTTCATCTTTAATACTATATACAAATAGTCCTTGTTTAGTGACTGCAATTAGTTCTGGCGAAATGCTAGTTAAGCAACACGGTTGCTAAGTGAACCATGTGAGAGAAAGAGGGAGAGAGAGAGAGAGGCTGCAAAGATCACTGGTTGCTGCCCTCTCATTCAGATAAAGGTCTCTTGTACAGTGTCCAGTGCCTGACCTGTTTTTTTTCCTCTTCCTGAGCTGCTTTTCTCTGCAGTACAGTGCATCCTTAGAAAGTGCTAACCACAAGTTAACAAACTCAGCCCTGTGACTTTAATTACTAGATTAGAACCCTCTAGCCAGCTCCCAGCTGCTGCCTGAAACTGACCAGACCTTAATCAGTTTCACATTGAAGGCTTTTGTTGTGGTAAATGTGCTCATTGGTTGGAAAATGAATTTATTATCGTTTATTACCGTCATATTTACAGTTGCTATCCAAGGCAGTTGCTAAACAAGAACAACCTGTAGTTGGTATTTCCTATCACTTGAACTATGTTCAATTTTGGGTTTGATGATGTTTGTTTTCATAGCCTGTTCTTATTCTGCCATGATTGTTCCTTCAGCTTCTTTTTTTAAAAATTCCAGTTGCTTCCTTTTTATAGTCTTCTTTTGATTTTGTAGTCTTCAGTAGTTTTTCTTTACAAATTTCTACCAGTAGACATTATTTACTGTGCCTGTTACAATCATTCAAGTAGTGTTTCTCTTCTTTCAGTGTTTGCTTTACTTGGATAAATCTCTCCCACTGGCATAACAGAGTTTGTCAACATTGCTTCTTGGGTGAAGAGCATGATTCATGGTCATTAATATTCTTGTTTCCCTATGAAGTATGTCTAATTCAGCTTGTGCCTAATCAATTATACCTGTAGTATATTGAATAATTGGAACAGTCCAAGTGTTTATGGCTTTAATTATGTTCCCTGCATTTAATTTTTTTCTCGAAATTTTTCTGATTAGTTTTCTATAATTAGAGCCAGTATTCTTTTTAAGTGGCTCATGTCATAAGTCAAATGTTTCCATTAATCCTTAGCATTTGTATCCTTCCTGAGGCACCAGTTTTTAAGTTGTTGTTATTATTATTTGAAATCAATCAACTGCAGGATGAAGGCCTCTTCATTGAAGGCTATGGACTTTGTAACACATTTTTCTGGTGTGGATTTGTAGATGGATGATTTTTGATTTGCTAGTCTAGGGCTGAGAGTGAGTGGCTGGCCCAAAGTAACCCAGCCAGGCTTCCATGCCTTAGGGAGGACTAGCTCCTGGGTCTTCCTACAGCTACTCCAGCGTCTTAAGCAACGTACCACACTGGCTCTTAGACAGACAGACAGACAGACAGACAACTGACATGTTTTAATCAACATCACAGTCATGGCTATATTTGGGATGTACCACAGCAATGTATATTAAAAGTAATATGCTGGATTACATGAAGAAATATGCTGAGTTAATTGCTGGCATTGAATCAGTTATCTCATTATATTCAATCTGCATGCATAACAAAACAAAGTTATATTCTTTGGCCAAATTTGGGATTAAAAGAAGGGAGATGTCATTAGATTTAGAATATCTACAACATCAGAATGTTTTTACTCACTATGGTCTGGCAAGGAGTTCTTCCGCTCAGCATTAAAAATCACAATAATGCAGTCATCTTCAAAATCATACCAGGTTATCACATGAAATCTCCTTATCTTGCTAATGCAGAGTTAATGCCTGATGGAATTCTTTGACACTTTATTCATCAATTATCTTTGCTTTCATCAACATAAAGCCTGTCACTGGACTCATGATTATGATGATCCATTGCTGCATTGCATTAGCACATAGCTGTATGAAAAAGCCTACAATCCACTTTTTTCTCCAGAATAATGAACATCTGGTCTTGTGGAATAGTTTCATGGACTGCATGAGTGACTTAAGAGTTACTTCATGCATAATTACGTTACTGGAATACCTTCCAAGAACATTGGTGTTGAATGGGGAAAAGTAATTGCAGATCCATTTATGTCTATGACTTGATATTTTTATTTCAAGACCATAAATAAGGCAGCTTCTTATTAAGAAGAAAGTCAGAGGGTGGAAATTTTGCTGAGCTAATTGTAGATAATTGCTTGCCTTTACATACTGTTGTTCCAAACCCACTCTTCTGCACCATTGCCAAGGGTCCCATATCTTCTGTCTAAATAAGGTGTTAATCATAGGCTTTCAGATGGTGTTAGAAAAAACAGTTCCCCAAAATGACAGTTTTGGACTCTGTTTTCAGAACCCTGAAATAATTATGATCAATTAAATAAGACAGTGTGACTGATCAAAATATGTCACAAAAATATTTTTGACCATATTGTAGTACATAAGATACAAAGTATTTAAGTTATTTGAGCTTCCAAATCTCAACAAAACACAGATCCAGTAAAAGAGTTTTCAAATGATACCTAATTTGACCACCTTTGATATTAGTGTTAATGGATACTATTTTATCCTTTCTAACCATGATTGGTAGTTAAAACTCTCTGAAATATGATAACATTATTAGTTCACAAGAACTGCCTAACTACAGGTGGTCCTTGTTTAGCGACCACAATTGGGATGGCAACTCAGTCATTAAGTGAAGAGGTCGCTAAGTAAAACCGTGACTATGATTATGATCTTAGTTCAGCTTTCGTTTGCTCTACAGACCTGTGAAGGTTGTAAATACAAGGATTGGTTGTAAAGTTACTTTTTCATCAACCTTGTAACTGTGAACAGTTGCTAAATAAGGCAATCACTAAACGAGGACTATCTGTATATTTTCTGAAAGATAGAAAGCTGTTCAACAGTCTTTATTGGAGACTTTGTCTACACTGTGAACAGAAGAGATTGTTTTCTGGGGTTGTTGCTTATATATGATTGCACTATTACATCTTCTGCCCCAGTTGTACCTGTTCCTAGATCGGGAGTCACTGCTCTTGGTCATTCGTGCCTTAGTCGCCTCCTGTTTTGGACTACTGCAACATGCTGAACATCATGCTGCCCTTGAAGAGCATTCAGAAGCTTCAGCTGGTCCAGAATGCAACAGCACATGCAGTATTGGGCACACTATGATATGCCCAGTTAACATCACTGCTCTGTGAGCTGCACTGGCTCCCAGTAGACTTCCGGGTGCAATTCAAGGTGCTAGTTGTCACCTTTAAAGTTCTACATGGCATGGAGCCAGGTTACTTGTGAGAGGGCCTCTCCCTGATGGCTTCTGACCATCATATCAGATTGGGCATGCATCAGCATCATTCAGTGAAGCAGTGTCACTTGGTCGGTCCTTGGAAGTGTGCATTCTCTGTGCATTGCACCTGTTTTGTGGAACAACCTTCCCCCTGAGATATAGACAGTCCCAACCCTGCTGGCCTGCCAGGAGGCCGTGAAGACCTGGCTATTGCCCGAGGCACTGAGGCTGAGGTATCAGTGGAGCTCTGATGTGAATGTGGGGTATATCTGTTATGTTGCTGAGATTTTTTAGGGGCCTCAACTTGGTGATTTTGTTTAAATAGATTGCGACTTTGGTTTTGTTTTTATCTTTATTTGCCTTTGGTAGATGACTGGTCATATACAGTAAATATACCAAATAAATAAAAATATATGAAAGGAGTGTAACCAGATTACCTCTGGAGTAGTTCTGTTTTTCCAATAGTAAAGTCTCTGACTTGACTTTACCACTTGCGTTCAGAACTAAACTTAAGAACAGCTCTAGTTTACTACTGGCACTGAAACCAATAACCATATAGATATACAGTCAGTATTACTCAGATACATAAGCACAAGAATAGCTTTACACAACAGTACTGTAGCTATTCAACTCAATGGGCAGGAATGCAGTGTCCAGAGTTTTGTCTGGCATGGGCCATGCCCACCCAACCGTTTCCTTAAATGGGCAGTGCATTTCCAAACACTTTGTACCCACAGCTCCCAAGGTTTTATGCCTTTGTTTCTTCCCCTCAACTCTTTGGGAGACTTTCCTGCTCCCTTTGGGAAGTTTCCAGTTCTGATTTCCTTCCTTCCTTATCTGTCTGATAACAAATCCATTATTTCTAGATAGTGATTTGATTTTCAGTGTTTTCAAACTTTATCTGTGTAGAGTTTGTCTGTCCCCCCTCTGCTCCCATACAACAATTAGGTTTTTGGGAGAAATATTGTACAGAAATTGTAAAATATAGGTCTAGCTCTGGAATAATATTTTGGTTCATGGTCTTCCGGAGGAAGAAATGGTGGAATTAAGATGGCTCCGAAAAGCAGACGACTGCAGCAGGATGAAGAGCTGGTGAGTAGATCGCCCACAAGTGCTCCATACAGTTGCTCCTCATGAGGAGATTGGAAGACAGCGGTCTCCAGAGGGTTTAGAGCTCTGGGAGACTAGGGAATAGCCATCTTGCTCAAACTGTGGTCGGCACCTTTGAAAAGACACTAAGTCCACATACTTCCTTTTCTAATTACTTTCAGAGATTGCTTGTTAACTGCTTTTCAGCTATTAGGGACCTTTGGATCGACAAGTTTGACAGCACTATAAAAAACTCATGTAGAATGAACTAAATAGAATAATATAAGAAAGCCCATTTACATAGACCAGATTTAAGCTAATCTGTGCCTCCTAATGGTAAAGTGTATTACAGAGCTCCTCTGCCAATGGTTCCATAGTGATTGCAAGAAATATGCTTCTTGCATATTCCATTTAAACCGGAATTTTTTTTACTGGGAATAATTGATGGACAACCTGGGAAGCAATTTACAAGGATTATGCAATACATGATTACAGCAGCAAGACTTATTTTCGCACAAAATTGGAAAAACCAGATATCGCCTACGATACAAGATTGGATGTTAAAATTGATGGATATGGCAGAGAATGATAAACTGACATGTTTATTAAAAGAAAATCCAAATTATTATTTTCTTAAAGAGTGGAAACCATTAACTGTCTATTTACAAGATGCGGGAGGGGCAAAGCTTATATGGGGATTTGAAGATTAATATATATATATATTGATGTAATAGACAAGAAATATTCTTTAATGTTTTATATAGACCTAGCATGTAAGAAATTTTTTTTTAAAATACCATGATCAGATACAAATCGGAATTGACTAAATTCTATGTTTCAGCTTTATCTTTTTTACTTTTTTACTTTACTACACTTTTTTTATCTTTTTCTTTTTCTTGATTTGTATTTCTATTTTCTTTTCTGTTTCAAACTTTTATTTATGTAAAATTAAAACCTAATAAAAATTTGATAAAAAAAAAAGAGCAGAGACATCACACTGACAACAAAGGTCCACATAGTTAAAGCAATGGTATTCCCTGTAGTAACCTATGGCTGCGAGAGCTGGACCATAAGGAAGGCTGAGCGAAGGAAGATAGATGCTTTTGAACTGTGGTGTTGGAGGAAAATTCTGAGAGTGCCTTGGACTGCAAGAAGATCAAACCAGTCCATACTCCAGGAAATAAAGCCAGACTGCTCACTTGAGGGAATGATATTAAAGGCAAAACTGAAGTACTTTGGCCACATAATGAGAAGACAGGATGCCCTGGACAAGAAGCTGATGCTAGGGAAAGTGGAAGGCAAAAGGAAGAGGGGCCGACCAAGGGCAAGATGGATGGATGATATTCTGGAGGTGACAGACTCAACCGTGGGGGAGCTGGGGATGGTGACGGCTGACAGGAAGCTGTGGTGTGGGCTGGTCCATGAAGTCACAAAGAGTTGGAAGCGACTGAACGAATAAACAAATATGCTTAACTCAGCCCTTACGGGAACTATGAGTTAACCCTTACAACTCCATGGGAGCACAATAACCTTGGGAGATTAAAATACCATTCGACTTCCGGGTGTCGAGGTGACCGGTGCGCTGAGCCGAAAGCTCCGCAGTTTGTCCGTTTGCGGCGATTTAATGCAAAAAAAGTTGCTGAAAAATCACCCTCGAAGAGAGGGCGAGCAGAAGATTACCCACAAAAGGGTCGTCGGATCGCCGCTCTCTCCCGACCCCTGTAAATCCACTGCGGGGAGAGGGAGATCGAAGTGGTGAAAGACGGCTGGAACTGACAACGGCAGCTCTGTGGAAACCGCGAATCTGAATAAGTTAAGTAGCACGGCACCCGACCTTTTAGACACATATTTTTACTTTTTTAAATATTACTTGCCTATTAATATCTAAGATTTATCTCTGGACTGTGATTTATAAATGCTGGTGTTTTTTTTTCTTGTCAAAGGAGTTTTAACGGTGGGATTGGAAAGCTAATTGACTCTGCCTGAAATGGACTGAGTGACTTTCTCTTTTTATTCTTAGTATTCCTATTTTTGGTTTGCTTTCATTCTTATTGCAATTATAAATATTCTTTTTTTGGGATCAATTTGCCTGGATTTAAAGTCTTTGTGGATAAATGAACTAATGATTTGACAAACTTTCTTTCATTGGTTTGGGATATTTATTATGAAAGAATTTTTTGCTTTTCCACATAAGTGTCTGAATATTTTTTGGATTATATAAGTTACTTTTTAGAATTTTTATGAACGTCTTGGATTTCTTATGTATATAAATTAGATTACTTATTCACGGCTGGTCTGTGTGGATATAAGCTGGCGTGAGAAACTCTGGGACTGTTTATCTTTTTTGTTATTATTTTGTCTATAACAGAAGCCTCTCTGTTCTTTTTTATCTTCTATGCTTTTACTCTTACACTTGGATATACATTTTTAATGGACTAGATTTTAGTTATTTTGATAACTACATTTAAAGGACTATTTTTATTTTTTGAAGTTTTCAGTCCCTTTAGTAGTAGCCCCTTTTTCTGTTTGTCTTTTGTCTTCCCCTTCTCCTCTCTTTTTTTTCTCTCTTACAGGGGAATTAGCTACATTATGACAACCATGGCATTGAGGAAGAAGGACAAAGATAAGGAGAAAGAAACTGGGAGGACATCTACAGATCCTTTTACACCTGGAGCATCAATGGAGCCCCCTCAATCAGAAATGAAAAAACTCCTGGAAGCAATGGCATCACTTAACAAGAAAATGGAAGATTCAATGGCACAAAATAAACAGATGGAAGAACAAATTGCATCTTTAGATAAAAAAATTGATAAGAAGATGGAAGAAATGAAGAAAGAGATAACCCAAGAGATTACACAAGAATTTAAAAAAGTGGTTCAGACAGTAAAGGAAGTTGTGAACACTTTGTCAGGGGAATTTAAGGATATACAAGGTCAGATGCAAACATTAGAGACTAAATCAGAAGATGTTACTAAGGAACTTGAATATAATTTAGATATTACTGCATTAGCAGAAATGAGAGGGAAAGAATATATTTTGAGATTGAGAGCAGTCCCAGAACAATTAAATGAAAATGTAAGAGAAAGGATTGTTTCTATACTAGCTAAATTTTTGGAGATGAAAGAACAAGACTTAGATTTGGAAATAGATAAAATTTTCAGAGTCAACTCACGTTATGCTAGAGATAAGAAAGTACCTAGAGTTATATTGATACATTTTGTGAGAAAAGTTACAAAAGAGCAAATTTTGAAGAAGCATTATAATACTGGACGGAAAAGAAGGAAAAGAAATAATTGTATTAAAAGAAATACCGTTGAGGATATTAAGAAAAAGAAAAGAATACTCTTTCTTTACAGAAAAATTAAGGCGAAATAATATTTCATTTAGATGGGAGAGATTAGAAGGGGTATCTTTCATATTCAAAGGGCAAAGGTTTAGGATAACTTCCATTTTAAAAGCAAAAGCATTTTTAGATAAATATAAGACAGATATGAAAGATGAATCTGGAGATTTGGAAGGAAAAGTGGAAACATCAAAAGATAAAGAGATGAGTGAAGATCTATCTGCGTTGGGAGCTGTACCAAAAAATAAAGAGACGAGCGAAGACTTATCTGTGTTGGGAGCTGCAGGACTGGACCGGAAAAATGGCTTTTAAACATCAAAACACTTATGGATTACAAATATTTAACATGGAACATCAATGGTAACAATTCTCCACAGAAGAGGCGAAAAATATTACATTCTTTGAAAAAATTGAGACTGGATATAACTTGTCTACAAGAGACTCATATTTGTAAAAAAGACACTAAGTATTTGATTTGTAAACAACTTGGAGAAGAATTTATTTCGGCTGGACTTAAAAAAACTAAGGGAGTAGTTTTGTATATACAACCAAAGTTAAATCCAAAAAAGATATTAGTTGATGATGAAGGAAGATATATTGCAGTTGAAATCAATATACAAGGAACTAAAACATTAATTGTTGGACTTTATGCACCAAATACGGACAAAGGAGTATTCTACAAAAATTTAATGGATAAACTTTTGGACTTACCTTATGAAAATTGGTGTTTTATGGGTGACTGGAATGGGGTTATCCACCCAATGACGGATAGACACTCACAAAAAGAAGTGAAACGTGCACAGGGAAAATTACCACAAACATTTTTTGATTTGAAAGAAATGTTGGATTTACAAGATATTTGGAGATTGATGAACGGGACTTCAAGAGAATATACATACTACTCAGAGAGATTTAAATCCTTCTCTAGAATAGATATGATTTTGATTTCTAAAAGTTTAATGATGGACACTGGTAAAGTTGAAATATTACCTAAGACCCTCTCAGATCATAATCCTGTAATGTTGACTTTTAAAGGAAAACGGAATGTATTTAGATGGAGATTGAATGAGTCAATTTTTCGGAAAAATGATATAGTTGATGTATGTAAAAAAAGGTTAAGAGAATATTTTCAATTGAACTTAAACAAAGGCACGAATATACAAAGTGTATGGGATGCCAGTAAAGCATATATGAGGGGTTACTTTATCCAATACAATGCTCAAATGAGGAGAAAGAAACAAGGGAGAATACAATTGATTTTACATGAAATTAAAAGCAAAGAGTTATGTTTAAGAGATAAACCAATGGATGATACTTTGCTTACTCAAATTAAATTTTTACAAAAACAAATATCAATGATATTGGCACAAGAAATAGAAACCCAAATGAAATTTACAAGGCAAAAATACTTTGAACATGCAAATAAACCAGGGAGATGGTTAGCTTATAAATTGAGGAAACAAAGACAAAATAATTCAATTGTTAATATACAACATGAAGGGAAAATCTTGGTGAATAATATAGACATACAAGAAGCCTTTCACGATTACTATTCAAAACTATACAAAAAACAAGATATTAATCTAGTTGATATTGATGAATATCTATGTAAACAAAAGCTAACTGTTCTAAATGACCAACAAAGAGTAATACTAAACAACCCGATAACAACAGAAGAAATGGTAAACGCCTTCAAGAAAATCAGTAGTGGAAAAGCACCTGGACCTGACGGCTTGTCAGCCGCCTATTACAAATGCTTTGAGGATGAACTATGTTTACCCTTACAGAATACTATGAATTCGATTCTGGAAACAGGAAACATGCCAGAGACTTGGAAAGAAGCACACATAACATTGATTCCTAAAGAACAACAAGATTTGACTTTAACTAAGAATTATAGACCAATATCTTTATTGAATAATGATAAGATATTTACAACCATATTGGCAGATAGAATGAAAAATATTCTTAAGGATTTTATCCATCAAGATCAAGTTGGATTTTTACCTAAGAGACAAATTAGAGACAATGTCCGAAATATATTAGATGTATTGGAATACTTGGAACAACATTATGAAAAACAAGCGGCTTTGATATTTATAGATGCTGAAAAAGCTTTTGACAATTTAAATTGGCCATTCATGTTTAAGGTATTGGAAAATATGAATTTCGGAGGAAATTTTATTAAGTGGATTAAATCAATATATACTCCCCAATTTGCAAAAATAATTGTTAATGGAGAATTTAGTAAACCATGTGAAATTCAAAAAGGTACAAGACAAGGTTGTCCATTATCTCCACTTTTGTTTATATTGGTATTAGAGGTGTTACTTAGAGACATTAGACAAGATGATGGTATTCATGGTATTAGAGTTAAAAAAGAAGTTTATAAACTAAGAGCCTTTGCTGAAGACTTAGTCATCACTTTGGAGAATCCACTAGATGGAATTGAATTATTGATTCAGAAATTAAAAGATTTTGGGTCGTTAGCAGGGTTCAAGGTGAATTTACAGAAAACTAAAGTCTTGACTAAAAACATGGATCATCATCATCAAGAGAAATTGAAAGAAATAACGGGATACTCGATGGAAGAAAAAGTAAAATATTTGGGAGTATATTTGATAGCTAAAAATGTCAAGTTGTTTAAGAACAATTATATTTCACTCTGGATATATATTAAAAAAGATTTGGACCAATGGCAAAAATTACAATTATCATTGCTAGGTAGAATTTCAGTAATTAAAATGAACGTTTTGCCACGAATTCTATATCTCTTTCAAACAATACCTATATTAGCATCAGAAGAACCTTTTAAACAATGGCAACGGGATATTTCCAAATTCATTTGGCAAGGAAAGAAACCAAGAATAAAATATAAAGTCTTGCAAGACTGAAAGGAAAGAGGTGGACTAGGTTTACCAGATTTGAAGCTATATTATGCTGCCTGTTGCTTGGTATGGATTAAAGAATGGATAACTTTGAAAAATGAAAAATTATTGAATTTGGAGGGTCACGAATTAAGATATGGATGGCATGGATATATGTGGTACGAGAAAGTAAAAGTCAATGTGGACTTTAAAAACCATTATATTAGAAGATCATTGTTAAGAATTTGGAATAAATATAAACAAACTTTGTTATAAAAGACCTTTATGGATTTCCACGCAAGAAGCATTTCATAGAACAGAAGTAAGAAATAAAGATAAATGGCTGACTTATAAAGACTTTCTAAAGAAAGAACAAGGACAATATATAATTAAAACAAAAGAAGAACTTGCTCTAGAAGGATATACATTTCAATGGCTTTCATATATGCAACTTGTAGAAAAATTTAAATTAGATTAAAAAAAATTGAATTTGAACAAACTAAATCGGAATTTGAGAAACAATTATGTGAGACAGATGAACATTTAATTGCAAAAATGTATAAATTATTGTTAAAAGGAGAAATGGTAGAGGAACAAGTCAAAGATTGTATGATAAAATGGGCAAAAATATTGGACATAATATACAAATGCAGCAATGGGAAGATATGTGGAATAAAGGGTTAAAATTTACTTTGTGCTATAACTTGAAGGAAAAGTTTTATAAGATGATGTATAGATGGTATATGACCCCACAAAAACTTGTTAAAATGTATGGGAATGTTTCCAACTTGTGCTGGAAATGTAAAAAAAAAAGAGGGGTCTTTTTACCATATGTGGTGGACTTGTGAAATTGCAAAGAAGTTTTGGACTCAGATACATTCATTAATGCAAAATATTTTACAAATTCGAGTCCCATTTAAACCGGAATTATTTTTATTGGGAATATGGGAAGAACAAATGGGAAAACAATTTGTAAGAATTATGCAATATATGATTACTGCAGCACGACTTGTATATGCGCAAAATTGGAAAAACCAGATTTTACCTATGATACAAGATTGGATATTAAAATTGATGGACATGGCAGAAAATGATAAATTGACATGCTTATTAAAAGAAAACTCAAATTGTTACTATCTTAAAGAATGGAAACCATTAATGGACTATTTGCAACATGCAGGTGGAGAAAAGCTTACTTAGGGTTTTGAAGATTAAAATATATATAAATTGATATATTAGACAGGAAATCTTTTTGTATGTTATATATAGAGCTAGCATGTAAGATAACTTTTTTTTAAATTACTAAGACCAGAGATAAATCAGAAGTTGACTATTCTATGCTTTATCTTTTTTCTTTTTTTTCTTTACTTTTCTATACACTTTTACTTCTTTCTTTGATTTGTATTTCTATTTCTTTTTCATTTTCACCCTTTTTAACTATGTATATTTAAAACTTTAATAAAATTTGGAAAAAAAATACAATTCACTCCCTCATGTCCACTTTCTGCAAGATTTTATTCTAGTCTCTTGAAAGATTTGAAGTGTATGATGTTAAGATCAGTAGGGATTGCTTTCTTAACAGTGATGGATTGCACGAAGGGGCCATTTAACAGGCTCTAAATTTCTGTTCCTGAAATGTTTGTCAGTTCCAGTGTAATGTATGAGATAATTTTTCTTTGGTGGGTTTACTGCTTCTGAGTCTCCCTCTGTAAGGTCTCTGTGAATTTTCTTTAACTGGAATGAACTTTCTTGGTATATGTCCCTTCCTTTAGCAAGATGGAATGGGGATTCATCAATGCCATAAATGGGTCTTTCTCTGACTACTTTAAATTGACAATTTGTTCTCAGGCCACAAAGTCTAGTTTTAAAGTCTACTTTCATGTTTCTGGGAATTCTTGCTGCTTGCCTCAGTAGTAGACTACTTGCAAATTGTGCTTCTATTGATTTGGACCATGGGTTAAGTTGATTGTACATGGTCCAAATCAACCTGTGGTGAGAACGTTCTCTCTCAACTGCATGGTGTCTTTCCCTCCCTCCAACTCTACCCACTTCTGATGACTTTTTCATTGTTGTATTGCCTATTCTAATAGAGGTGAGAATGGTTATATAACAGTATGAAACAAGCTGCCTACTCACCATGATTTCTAAAACTAATTTAATGTCTATAGATATTCTATATAAAAAAGAAAAAGCTAAAAAAAGAGTTGGTTTGGAGTTGGGCACTGATGAAATCAAATGCATACACACGTATGTACTCTATAAGAGACATTTGTCATTTCTGTAACTTAGTTTCCCACAGAATTGCATTTGTACTAGATATAATGAGGATTTGGGCTTTTATAAATTCTTGATTAATTTAATTGATGTCCTGAACAACTTTTATATAATATAGTATCAATTCACTGGCTCATTTGAATTTGAAAGAATCCTGTCTTGATTTATTGAGAAAGTGTAGGATTAAAAGACTGGTCATGTACCCTCAGGAATTTGTACTCCAATAACTGCAAATGATGATGCAAATGATTATAATTATCATCTGCTGATGGGAATGGCTACTGCAATAATTTTATTTTCCATGGGTTTTCATCTTTGACTCCTAGTATTTGCTGTGAATTTAAAGAAAAGGTGACTTTAGACTATAAGAGTTCCAGCTGTGCTACTTCTCATTCTTATGTCTGGTGCATATGTTTGGGACAGTTGTAGAACTGAAATTGTGGAGCAACCCATCCTGTTTCTTCTCCACCCAAACAATAGTAACTTCTTAGTTGTCCTCCATCAGAAATAATTGAATCCTCTGCATTCTTTTGCAGTGCCTAATCTCATATGAAACTATAAATCATTAACCATTAGGGCTCCAGTAATCTGTGTTTTTTCAGCAATAAACCTCTTCTGGAAAGATGCCTGGGACTAAAGTAGTGGTAAAAGACATTGCATTAATGTTTAAAATCCAACAAAGTTTCATTTTAAAGTTTTTATTTTTCAATTAAAGATTTGACCATAAAATTCAATTCTAAAAGAAAAAATAGCTAATAAAACTCCAAATTAGCTTATTTTATATTGGCTCAGCCAATATAATTAACTCTACTATAAAGTTATAGAATATGAATAACAAAGAAGCTGTATACTAGCAAATGTTATTGATGTGTTTCTTAAGCTTCTGGTATTTACTGTATGTTACATGCTGTATTCTGACTGCTGTATTCATATTATGGTATACTGTGGCTCAATCCTGTCTACTATTCACTGAAAGTTGTCTACTACTGACATATATACCAGCTGTCCAATCTTGTTAGATTTGTTATATTTGTCAGATATTGCCTGATAAGGCATTCCAAAGTTCAAATATTTTTTACTCCTAGTACAGTCTCTCCCAAGAATATTTCAGTTGTTAGCTATTTTGTGAGACGAGCAAAAGATTGAGAGTTTCTACAGATCTGTGAAAATTAGAGCAGAAACAGGTATCCACTCTATACATAGCCAGACAGTATCAAAGGTCTTTTCTTACTGGCAGAAGGTCCATTCAATGGACCATGATAGGCTTCCCAAATTATGCCTACTTGAACAAATGAGTTTGGATTTTACCACATCCTGGTTAAAACATCTCACTAAAGTTATTACACAATATGGATTTTCCATTCAACAGGTACTCATAACTGCACCGCAGGCAAAAGATATTTTTAAACAGCGAGCCCTGGATATCAGTGCCCAATTGGACATGGAGACATTGGCAAAAAATGGTTCATTAAAATGGTTAGCTAAGAATAAAACTATTTTTAAATTTGAAAAATACCTGTCGATGAGTCTAACACAAAATCTGAGAAGGGCCTATTCCAGGGCTAGGTTTGAATTGTTGGACTCTATGGTTAAATATGGACGTTTTCATCATTTGCCATATGATGAGAGGACTTGTGTATGTGGGGACCCAGCCATAGAAGATATTGCCCATGTTTTGTTCGACTGCAAATTATATGATTCACTTAGGATTAAATTCCTGTCTCCTTTGTTAGAAAGAACAGCACACTGGGATTCTAATCACAGATTATCTTATTTTCTTTCGGGCTCAAATACTTTTATTGTGAATAGGACTGCCAAGTTTGTAGACAAGGCAGTTCACCAGAGAGCCCATTATATGGAAAAGATTGGAGTGCCATGTAGGGGTGATGAACTCATTTGAATTCTGATTAGATATACATGTATTGTATTTATTATTATTTCAGGTTATTCAATTATCTTATTTCCTATTTTGGTGTATTTTTATCAATTTTATCAGTTAAATTGAATTGTATTGTATTGTATTCTTGTTATCTTATTTTATCTTTGATATGGTCGTAAGACTAATCAATAAAGTTGTTGCAGTGTGTGTGTAGTGAAAAATTACATTTTCAAAATATTTCTGAATTCTGAATAAATGATTAAAATTATTGTGTTTCACTGCTTAGGACCAAGGAGTAGAAATCACAGCAGAGTACCTGGAAAGATTGTACATCTTCTCCCTGATGTGGAGTGTTGGGGCGCTGCTGGAATTGGAAGACCGCTGGAAGATGGAACACTGGCTTCGTAGTCATGAAACTATAAATCTTGATCTTCCTAATGTCCCAGAAGGAAGTGAAGATACAATGTTTGACTACTATGTTACCAATGATGGTTTGTGAACTCTCAAAAAGTTGCTCTTGTTTATTTTCAAAAAGACTAGATTATAATGAAGCTAGATCATATCCCGTAATTTGAGATCTTCCACCGCACTTTATTCAAGGATGACTTCATCTCTCTTGAACTGAGAAGGCTTCAGCATTTAAAACATCTACTGAATACCTCTATTCAGTTATTCTGAAAATGTAGAAGCTGTATGAAAGGAGCAGTAGAGATGATATGCTAGCTCTTCCTATCCTCTTCATAACTTTCTACATATAGAAGATACATGTGATGTATTAGGTATGTTTGCCGCCTTGAGTTATTTATAAAAATAATAAAGGCGGGATAGTAAGTAAGTAAGTAAGTAAGTAAGTAAGTAAGTAAATAAATAAATAAATAAATGTAAAGCTTACACATTCTACATCAGCCAACTTCAATCATTTTAAGTTCTACTCCACTTGCCCTGTTTTTTGCTAAGTTACTGTAGTTCTAAATTGTTGAGATAGAAGACATCTTTGTCTTACGGTTGGGCAAACTGTAAGGATATATTTCCTAACATTTTTTTTTAATAAATCCAGTTTCCACAGCTGACCTGTACTGGCTAGGTGGAACGAAAAAGTGTCCAGAAATCCAGGATTCTGACAGTACTATAGTGGCACTGATAGCATCTCAGGCAGCAGTCAGAAAGAATGGATAGGCCTTCCCAGTCTCTGGGATGAGTGCTTTGTCCCTGATGCCTTCTGATTGGAGCAAAAAGGAGGAGAGTGGCCAGCAAGGATATAAATAGAGATGCTGTTTCCCATGAGGCATAAGAAGTCACAGTCTATGGTTTGGGTGATAATGGCTGCTGTTTTGATTTGTTTTACATGAGAGAGAAAGAGAGGTAATTTAAATACAAGCTTAAGTGGCAAAAACATGTGATTTCACAGCTAATAGTAGTCTGTAAATGACAGAGATTTCTGATTTTAAAATGCTGCTTCAACTGCAGTTAGCTATGATGGGAAGGACCAGAGAAACCGCAACCGATTTAATGAACCATATCATTAAATGTTGCTTTGTTTCATATTTCATTGTGGCAGAGGAGCCAAATGAATACATTGCACAACATGTTCTGCATTATATAAACAATCAGTTATCCGGAGTACTAAACCTGAAATACGGTAACTCTGCCAAACTGTGCCATGCCTTTTCTTCTTTGCCTCTGAATGGCTTTACAGCTTGGCTATTTTTTAAATTAACTAAATTGGCTTTAGACTGTTCTTCTGTGCTTGTGTTGATTTAAATGAAGACAATGTTCAAAAATTCTGTCAAGTTAATTCTTAATTGTCTTCTTATGTGCTAATTAAATATAGACACAATATGTTAGTTAAATACATGTTGAAGAAAATTCTTTTTTATAAAGCTTTATTAATTTTCAAGATATAATTAAAACACAAAATACAGAATGTAGAACAGATAGAATACAAGTCTAAAAAAGAAACAAGGGAAACTAAAACAGTGCAAGAATAGACAGAAAAACATAAAAGACAGGGGACTTCCGACCTTCTCCAACACAGATATAAAAGCACATAAAAGTTAATCTCTTGCTATTAATTAAACATTTATTAACATTATTTCTCTAAAATCAAACCATTTAATCACTAAAACCCAAAATCAGAACTTCATTTTTTTCCATTACAAGCAAATAGTCCAAAAGCGGCTTCCAAATAGAAACAAATCCAGTTAAAGTATTTTCTCTTATCAATGCTGTCAGTTTAGCCATTTGCGCCAATTCCATTAACTTAATCATCCAATCCTCCATTGAGGGAATTTGTGCATCCTTCCATCTTTGAGCGTATAAGAGTCTTCCTGTTATTATCATATATAAGAACAGAGTTCCATGTTGCTTCTCAAGCTGTTGGTCCATCAAACCCAAGAGAAACCGCTCCAGTTTCAATTGTAAGTCCACTTTGAGAATCTTTTGAATAATAATACATACGTAATTGATTCCAGAATTTCTTAGCTTTTCCACAAGTCCACCATAAATGATCCTTCACCCTGTAAACATTTCCAACAAACATTTGATACCCCATTATACATTTTGGACAACTTATCAGGAGTTAAATACCAACGGTACATCATTTTATAAAAATTCACTTTCAAATTATAATTCAGGGTAAATTTCATACCTTTGTTCCACATATTCTCCCATTGTTCAAGCATAATATTATACCCAAAATTCTTAGCCCATTTAATCATACAATCTTTAACATATTCATCTTCTAAATTCAATTGCAACATTTTATACATTTTCTTAAGATGCTCATCGTTTATACAAAGTTCCATTTCAAATTGTGTTTTTTCATCAACAAAATTATATACTTTCTTATCCAAATTAAACCGTTCTGACAGTTGTGCGTAATTAAACCAGTGACAAGTATGACCTTCCAATTCTAGTTGTTCCCTTGTTTTAAATTTAGGTATCCCTTCTTCAAAATTCAGCAAATCTTCATATCTCAACCAGCTTGGTTTGCCTGCCATCTCTCTTCTAAAAAAAGCTGCTTGAGGGGACAACCACATAGGTACATTAATAGACAATATTGGTTTATATTTATTCCAAACCCTCATTATGGCACGCCTAAGAAAAAAGATTTTTAAAATCTTTATTAACTTTAACTTTATCATACCACAAGTAGGCGTGCCACCCAAATTGGAGATCATGTCCTTCTAAGTCCAATAATTTCTTGTCCTTCAAAGTCACCCAATCCTTCATCCATAGCAAACAGGAGGCAACAAAATACAATTTCCAATCAGGCAAACCTAGACCTCGTTCTTTGGCATCTTGTAACAATGTATACTTGATTCTTGATTTCTTCCCTTGCCAAATTAACTTAGAGATATCTTTCTGCCATTGTTTAAATGGTAGGTCTGTTGTCAAAATTGGTATTGTCTGGAACAAAACATTCTAGGCAAAACATTCATCTTAATCACAGATATCCGACCCATCATTGACAGTTGTAATTTTTCCCACCTTAACAAGTCTTTCTTAACATCACTCCACAATTTAACATAGTTATTCTGAAACAACATACAATTCGTGTTTGATAATGTCACCCCAAGTATCTGACCTTTTTTTCAATTATAAAACCAGTCTTTCTCACCAACATTTCTTGATTGTGGGTAGTCATATTCTTGATCAACATCTTTGTTTTTTGTTTATTTACTTTAAGTCCAGCTAATGACCCAAATTCCTTTAATTTCTTCATCAAATATTCAACAACACTCAAAGGGTCTTGTAATATTAAAACTAAATCATCAGCAAAGGCCCTCAGTTTGAAGACCTCCTTCTTTATTTTCAAACCCTTTATTTGATCGTCTTGTCTAATGTCTCTATTCAGGACTTCCAAAACTAGGATAAAGAGGAAAGGTGACAAAGGACACCCTTGCCTTGTTCCTTTCTGTATATGACAAGGCTCAGTTAAATCGCCATTTACAATAATACGCGCTTTTTGAGGCACATATATTTATTTAATTCCTTGAATAATATTATCTCCAATTTCCATATTTTCCAAAACTTTGAACATAAAAGTCCAGTTCGAATTGTCAAAGGCCTTCTCTGCATCTAAAAAGATGAGAGCTGCTTGCTGTTCATTGTGGTGGTGTAGATATTCTATAATGTCCAAAACTATTCTTACATTGTCTCTTAATTGCCTTTTGGGTAGAAACCCACATTGATCTTGAATAAAGTCCTGTAAAATTTTCTTCATTCTTTCAGCCAATATTGAAACAAATATTTTATAATCATTGTTCAACAATGAAATTGGTCTATTATTCTTAGCGGCCTTCTTTTGGTAAAAGTGCAATATTGGCTTCTTTCCAAGAGTCAGGCATTACAGATCCTTGCAAAATCGAATTCATCGATCTTTGAAAGGGTTGAAGAAGCTGATCCTCAAAGCACCTATAATACAATGCTGGCAAACCATCTGGACCTGGTGCTTTCTCCAGTTTGGTTATTTTTATAGCTTCCACTATTTCAAAAGTAGTTATAGGATTGTTCATTAATAATTGCTGTGATTGTGAGAGTTTTGGCAATTTTTGTTTCTCCAAATACTCATCTATCTTTCCCAGAGAAACTTCTTGCCTTTTATACAAATTGGAAAAAAAAGTTGTGAAACAATTTCTTAATTCCTTCATTATCCATTAATTCAATATTTCCTCCTTGAATTTTTAATATCATTTTCTTTTCTCTTTCCTTCCTTAATTTATAGGCCAACCATCTTCCAGGTTTATTGGCAAACTCAGAATGTCTCTGTTTAACATAATTCAATTTTTTCTCAATTTCCCTCACAGTCAACATAGATAATTGTTGGTGTAATAATTTAAGTTGGTGTAAAATACCAGTATCCATTAGGTTTTTTTGTAACTCAATTTCTTTTACTTTAATTTGATCCAAAATAGTTTGCATTTTTTGTTGACACTTCTTTTTTATATTACAGTTATGGTAGATAAAGTGACCTCTCATAACTGCCTTACTGGTGTCTCAAACAGTTTTTAGGTCAGTCCCTTTGTCCAAATTGATGTCAAAAAAATCTTTTAAACTCCTCTTGCAATCAACCAAAATGTTTTCTCTTTGTAAAATAGCTTCATTCAATCTCCATCGAAAAGCCATAGAAGATCTCTTTATTTTCAGACTTACTGGATTGTGATCGGAGAACGTCTTTAGTAAAATATTGACATTACCAATTTTATTAGCTAAATTATTTGAAATCCATATCATGTCAATTCTTGAAAAGGATTTATGTCTTTCTGAGTAAAAAGTATATTCCCTTGCCAATCCACTTTTGTGTCGCCAGGAATCTACTAATGCCAAATTGTCTATCATGTCAAAAAAAGTCTGTGCGAGTCTTCCTTGTTTAAGCTTAATTTCCTTTTCAGATGTCCTGTCCAATCATGGGGAGGTTACACCCTTCCAATCTCCTAGTAGACACCAGCTTTGATATGAAAAAGATGATAATTCATTCAGATGTCTAAAAATTTTACTTTTATCCTCATTTGGTACATATATCCCCACAATAATAAATTTAAGTCCATTAAACTCAACTTCCACTGCTACATATCTGCCATGTTCGTCAGAAAGCAATAAATGTGGTTTTAATTGTGGTTTAACATATATTAAAAGTCCATTTATCTTCTTCAAACCTGCTGAAATAAATTCCTCTCCCAAATTTCTATTCATCAAATATTTAATATCTTTATTCCTTATATGAGTCTCCTGTAAGCATATCACATAATGGTTTAATTTCTTCAAATAATGGATTTTTTTTCTTTTGTGCAGGGCATTTGCCCCGTTCACATTCCAAGTAAGGTAAGTGCAAGCCATGATTAAGCAGACATCTGATCAAAGTCTTAGATGTAGCACCCATGTCTACACCTTATAGAGCAGATTCTTGGGGTCTAGTTCCAGGTGCAGGTTTCTCATCTATACCCCGATCCAAACTAGATCCATATCTAGCAAGAAAGTCCTTGGGTGCATATCTTGAGTTGATGTGAAAAACTTTATCTAGTTCGTCCTCCATTCTATCTTCCTCCCAATCCAATAATTTTGCCAAAGCCTGTAGGATTTTTTCAACAATATTCTCCCCTTTCACCTCAGGAACTCCTCTCAGTCTCAGAGAAAAATCCATGTCCCTACGTTCTAACACAGCCTTTTTATCAAGCTCTTTTTCTCTCTCTTGCTGAGTATTATTCATTTTAGTTTCTAACCCGTCCACTCGATCTGTTACTTGTTTCACCTCTCCAGATGTTTTTTCCATTTGATGTTCAGTCTTTTTCTCAAAGTCAGAATATTTACTTTCCATCGTTTTCTCAAAGTCTCCATATTTAATTTCCATCTTTTTCTCAAAGTCAGAATATCTGTTTTCCATTTTCTTCTCAACGGCATCAAAAGATTATTTAAAGGCTTTCAACAACAAGAATATACAACAATTTCCATAATTAATCCCTTACTCTAAATCTAACCAAGATCATATTGTAATTTCTTGTAATTTCTTAAAAAAATCTTTTTTCATTTTCTGTTTTCTCACTTTTTTCTTTTTTTTGTAGTTTTTTGCTTTTTTGTAGTTTTTATCTTTGCTTTAAACTTAATAAGTTCTTATATAAAAAATATTGTTTAAAGGTATTAGAAATTTCATCAATCATATTTCTCATCATCTCCCCATCATCAGAACCACGATGAGGTGGTCTCCTAGAAGCCATGATTAGTTCCCTCTGGTGGTTAAAATTAGCCAATACAACCAAATCTTAAAGTCAGTGGAAAAATACTAGAGACTGAGATTGTTCAAAAGCAAAAGTCTTGCCACTAGAGGTGTTTACGGGAAGTATCCAATTAACTCATTAAGAAAAGAACAACAACACTCACTTTCTCACGGTAGCCATGAAAGTTCCGATTCCAACAGGATAGATTTGTTAAATCCCAAAAGGAAACAATAAAAATACCGCCAATTAAATCCAAAAAGAATATAGTCCTTTGCTTATATAAAATAAATCCACAGTTCAGCTTTCGGTTCTTTTTGCCAAAAACGTAAAATACAAAACCAAGTTCAAATGCTCAACAGTTAAGTTTCAAAAATAATGTAAAAGTTACCAAGAGAAATCTAATTTCTGTGTTGGAAAAAGCCTCTTTTAAACAAAGAAAAGGCAAATAAATTGGTGCATTAAGAAATGGGGTGGTCAGTTTTAGAGTCCATTTAAACGGCTGCAGCACAGCTTGGGTAAGGATGACACTCCACCTCCCAGCTGATCACTCACTGCTCGATCTATAAACTCCATTTATGATCTTCTGGCTATGATCAGCCATCCGGAGGACACAGGGGGTAATTCCTAGGGTTCCCCTTTATCCAGGGAACACATTTGGGCTCCAGGGAATCCTGCCCGAGCCCTAAAACGCCGTGCAGGTCATGAAGCTAATTTGCAAAGAGACGCTGTTCAAAACACCATTTTCACCGGAAGCCCATGTTGAAGAAAATTATATTTTATACAATTATTTCCTTTTATTTTTTAATTAATATTTGGTTATGTTATTTTGTTCCATAACTACATAGTTTAACCATTTTGATAGGGTTTATTATGGACAAAGAAGGTGCTTTAACTTCGTTGCATTTCCATTCTGGTTTTTTTTTTAATCCCACCTTTATTATTTTTATAAATAACTCAAGGTGGCGAACATACCTAATACTCCTTCCTCCTCCTATTTTCCCCACAACAACAACCCTGTGAGTAGCGATTAGACATAAAACCACAAAAAACATGCTTTAACTCAAAGTTCAGGTAGATTGCTATGAAATTACTAGACTTATTTTTTTTTCTGGCTAGGTAAATGGATGCACTGGAATACCTGTGTTGAAGAATATGTGTATCCTACCAACAGCACTCCAGAATATGGCTCTATTTTGGTACCAAATGTTGACAATGTGAGAACTGATTTCCTTATCCATACAATTGCAAAACAAGGCAAGGTAATATTCTCCTGTTCTATACTGGGATGTTAGCAATGCCTTAATGTGAGACAGTGACTTCATTTTAAAACAATTCTGGAATTACTATCAGATCGCTAATTGTCATTATGAACTGGGTAATGATGAAATGTCTATAGCCAGAAATAAATCTTTGAAGCTCACTAGAGATTTGAATGTGGGCTGTTCCCACTCAATGCAACTTTTCTGAACTATTCAATTTGCCCTTTTGAAGCTCACTCTAATCCATCATTTAACCTTCAGGATGCTGCATTCTCTGTTTTTTGCCTTTAATTTTTTAAAATTTTGCACAGACTATCCTGATAGTCTTGCTTCACTCTAGGATCAGAATGGTTCTTCCAGTAAGAATCTGTAAACCTTTTATCCTTCATTCACCTTTTTCACATGAAGAAATTAAAAAAATTGTTGGTTCATCAATGTCACAAAACCTATTTTTGTGTTACAATATAAATACCGTTGGTAGAACTAACTTCATTTTGGTTATGGATAAACCAGTCATGCTGCAAAGAGTGACCTATTTCTTTATTATTTGAAACAATTTTGAGATCTGAGCCTTTACTACTACCTTTGACTCTCCCTACTTTGATATCCCTAAACTCATTTGAATTCTCTTCTGATATTCAGGCTGTTCTGCTAATTGGTGAACAAGGGACTGCTAAGACTGTCATCATCAAAGGATACATGTCAAAATATAATCCTGAAAATCACATGGCTAAGAGCCTTAACTTTTCATCAGCAACAACTCCTTTCATGTTTCAGGTAAAACAGCATATTCTTTCTTTCCCACAAAAATAGAGGTAACTTTGTAACTCATTGAAAATACACCAGAATGAAATATTTGATTAAGTAGTAAAGATCCAAATGTTCATGGTTTGCTATTTACAGTGGTTCTTTTGACTTTGGGGATAAATTAGTCATTCTTTGTTTTCATTTTCTCAGATACGGTAACTGGGATAACTTTATTCTCACACTTAACAGAATAAAATCTCAACCAGTTATCCTTAAAACATATGCACAATAAGTAATTAAGTGCATTATATAAAAGCCATTCAAGTTAGACTGGTGTTTCAGAAACCATACCTTGGCCAAATCCATAACACAGTATTTCCAAATATTATATTATTTATACTTTTGTCTCCAAAAAATGCACATGCAATACAATTAATGTACAGTATGTCTACTCTGAAGTGAATTCAGTTGAGTTGAAGTAGGCATCTCCCAAGTAGTTTTAGGATTGCAGCCTTAGAGCACAATTCTATATTTTAATTCCACTAATTCTGCCTTAGATATGTTAGCTGAACATTCAGGCAGTGATAGAATAGATAAAACGTGACACAATCATGCCTGGAACGGAATGGCACCGACCTTTGCAAGATGTCCCTGATATTGACTTAAATGAGGTGATTTATTTTCTAAGTAAATGTCCTGACACCAATGACCACTCTGCCAAAATCACCAGAAGAGCACACGGTATATAGTATAGGTTAGCATCCCTTGACGTTGTTTCTGCGCCACTTGAGAATCATTTATCACTATAACCTTTTCTGGCAGAAGATATTTTGTGTTGTGTGTTCCTTTCATCTCTCAGACAAAGCAGGTAATAGCAGAGTTTCTTTCTCCTCATTCCCTTCATCTTTGGAGTATGGGATTATTCTGCTCAACCCTTTGTAGCAGAGCTGACTTTTAATCTCTGGATTGGCAAGGAATATTTTTATTGTTTATTGGAGTCCCAATACTGAAGGAATTTCTGACTAAGGATTTTTAATTGTATATTACATTTCTTCCTAAAGTTGCCTTTAAGTTCCTTTGTTCTAAGCAAACAGTATGCAGAACACACAACTATTCCTTTAGTGATTATGAAATATGCTTACAGTAAATTATTTTATCAATGCATGTGTTTCTGACAGCGCACAATAGAAAGCTATGTGGACAAGCGCATGGGCACAACATATGGCCCTCCTGCAGGAAAGAAAATGACTGTCTTCATAGATGATGTGAATATGCCTGTAATCAATGAATGGGGAGACCAGGTCAGCTACTTGCATTAGTTCTTTGCATTAGTAAATGAAACATTTTGGCTTGAAGAAATAATTAAGATCAAGATTACCGTTTTACTCAGATTTGTTAATATTTGGTTAAATAATACACGAGTTCCTTATATGTCAGCAGAGAATGATTTCTGATCTTATTCTGAATGACAAACATCTCAGATGAGCTTTGGCAGTTTACTAAGGCTTAAGAGGAATCACAAAGTTTCTCACTGGGACTGGTGTTTCTACCCTTATGATAATAGAATACTAGTTATGGGCATTTATAGACATAGTTATTTAGTGGGAACTTCTACACCTACCCCTTCACTCGCAAACCCTCAGAATGATTTCAGAATGGCTCAAGGTTGACCTCACTTCCTATGCCTCCAACTTTTTATAACTAACTGTAGCTTGAATCATGTCAACTGGATTTCTATTTTCTCAGTGGAAACGTTTCGCTCCTTATCCAAGGAGCTTCTTCAGTCTGAGCAAAGTTAGTAAGGGAATCCTTAAGTATGTTTCTAGGGTGGCTGTGTGGCCTTGCACCTGGGGTCATGGTTGTATTGAGATGTTATTTTAAGTCCTTTTATCATCTAAAGGAGGATCGTTAAGATCACCATGCTGCTGTTGAGCTTGTGAAATGGTCTTAATCTTCCTAGGCACAGAAGACAGAGCCGGGAGAAAGATGGGAGAAAGATTGTGCCTGAGGAAGGATTTTCCAAGTTGGCATAAATTGGAAAATCCTTCCTTGAATAGAGGTGGGGGGCCTCAGGCACAATCTTTCTCCCATCTTTCTCCCGGCTCTGTCTTCTGTGCCTAGGAAGATTAAGACCATTTCACAAGCTCAACAGCAGCATGGTGATCTTAATGATCCTCCTTTAGATAATAAAAGGACTTAAAATAACATCTCAATATAACCATGACCCCAGGTGTAAGGTCACACAGCTGCCTAGAAACATATTTAGGATTCCCTTACCAACTTTGCTCAGACTGAAGAAGCTCCTTGGATAAGGAGCGAAACGTTTCCACTGAGAAAATAGAAATCCAGTTGACATGATTCAAGCTACAGACAATTCCACCTGGATGACTGAGAACCTTCATAGACATATTTTTATAACTAACTTGTACTGTCTCTAGCTGACCAATAATGGAGAGCATAAATAGACATCCAGCCAGTGCCCTGCCGTAATCCCAACCTTCCTTCATCTTGAAGTTTTGTGTGGCAATTTGAAAAGAAAAACACTTGTTGTGAGGGTAAGCATCAGAGTTGCCTCTTTGCTCAATCTTAGAAGATTGGTGTGATACTGTTGTGGCACTATGGCAACTTACCAGCTACAGAGATGGGGAGAGCCAAAGAATATTTGGTGAGGCAGGAGTTCTGCCAATGAGAAACTGCATCCCTCAAACCCTCAGTTTTATAGCAGGTTCATTGGCTTTGTTGCCTAATGGGGACAATGGTAGGTATTCATGAAGATGTAGAGCCAATCCAGGAGTGGTACAAGTGTTGTGCGGGCTGTGTTAGACATAACTCCTATTTAAAACCAAGTGGATAAATATTGTACTGTCAAAATACATTCTATAAGAATCAGTGAAAACCAAATAGAGAAAAGTGATTCATAGCCAAAAAGTTTGAAAACGCCGGGTGAGCCTACCTCCAATCTTGAATGAAAGAAAATTTTAATCACAAGCTTCAGAATTTAAAGAATCTGAAATAAACAGCAAAAAGCTAAATAAGATTTTGATCTTAGAAAGTTAAAAACGGACTAGGGGTCCAGATGAAATTGGAATATTAAAACTTTTGCAATAAGGTTTTGGAATTAACTATAAAGAACAAATAGCTTCTTATGGGAAATAGAACCTGTTTTGGTTTTTACAAGACAAAACAAAGATAAGCAATTTCATGATTTCAAAAACTGGACACTAGAGTGGATTAAAGTTTTTAGTTAGAGGAAAGATTCACAAGCCTGCAAAACATTCTAACAGTTAAAATACTGAAGGAGACGTTTGAAGAATGGAATCAGAAAATAGTAGCCACAATATCAACAATGTCAATAATGATGTCTGCTTCTATGGATAGAAGAAGATGTTATTGAAGAAATGACAGATGTAGAACAAATTTTATCTGACAAGATAGAGATGTTATCGAAAGTGGATTTACAATTGACGGGCCAAGATAATGACTTAGATAAGGATGTTTCACTGGATCTACGAAAGAAACTGGCTGAGCCTTTAAAATTTAAAAGGGAAATACAAATAACAAACCAAGAGAGTGACCTGGATAATTTTTTTCCTACTGGATTTATAAAAGAGGCTTGTTAAAGTCTTAAATAACTCTGTGCGATGGGACAAAGAAAAAATGAAGAGAAATCAAATACTACGACAATATTTGAATGAACTAAAGATTAGGAAGTAAAAGGAAGGAATTTAAAGTTGGTTTATTTGATCAAGGTTAAAACAAGATATGTTGTTACATTTGGCAACCCTTTACTGACCTTCTGCTAACACCAGGACTGAAAAGATGATGTTGTATGGATTTGTTTACACTTTACAGTATAGATAAGAGATGGGATATGGGATGAAGAGATCAAAGTTTGTAACCTTAGAGGGGGTGAAGAGTCACTAAATTTGTTTATACTTGTGATGAAGGTTGGAAGTCACTTCTTTATATATTTCTTTTCTCTTTATTTATTATACTCTTTTCTCTTCTCTTTTTCTTTTCTCTTTTTTTCTTGCAATTTTTATTCCTTTCTATTCTCTTTTCTTTCTTTAAGTTTAGTTTTTAATATTTTAATAAATAGATTTTACTATTATAATAAACCTTCTTAATAAAAATTATATATTTATAAAATAAAAATAAAAGTGGGAAGGGGTCCTGAGAGAATTTTTTTTTAAGAAACACTGGTCTAGGTTCAGACAGTAGCAATGAGAATTAGTATTATTGCCAGAAAGTCAGCCTGAGAATCAAAACTCCAACAAATGTATATTGGAAGCGTTCCAAGGGGAAATTGGTTGCAGTTGTCATATTTGCTCTGGGGACCTAGCATTCATACATGACACATGCCTTAGAGGTAGGCTGTTGTAGAAATTGTCTCAGTGGAGCACTTGTCCTCTGAGATACTTTAAATACCCCAACCTTCTTTATTTCCCATGGAGACACAGTTGAAGTTGAGCAGTCCAGGTTTATGGAGTTACATTCTACAAAGTTTCAACTTCCATCAGATGCCTTCCACTGCAAGTGGTAGTCCTTCTCCTTGCTATCTTCTGGTTTGCTACATGCTGCTGTTGGCATTCTTGAAACCTGGATGATCTTGCCTCCAGTTTCAGGTCAGAACCATTCATATCAGGGTTAGAAATGGTAAGAGCTGCACCTGATATATATCTGCTGGAACTGGGGTATGGTTACACCTGGTTCTAAGTTGCAAGATTCATCAGCTTGTTCATCTCCCAAAGAAGATGATGTGTCTAGTTGGGCCCAGACATAGAGATAAAAAAACTCACTGGGAAAATGATAGGATTATCAGTTAGGAAGGTGATGGTGGAAAGAAGAGACAGTAAAATCCATTCTGTTGTTCTGTGCACATAATCTGCTGTATAAACTTAGATGTCTGAAAGAATAGTTGATTGGGTGTTTTTAATTCTAAAACCTTTCTTATAGGTCACTAATGAGATCGTTAGGCAGTTGATGGAGCAAAATGGGTTTTATAATTTGGAGAAGCCTGGAGAGTTCACCAACATTGTGGATATCCAGTTTTTGGCTGCCATGATACATCCTGGCGGTGGACGAAATGACATCCCTCAGAGACTGAAGAGACAGTTTTCTGTGTTTAATTGCACCCTGCCTTCTAACTCATCCATTGACAAGATTTTTGGTAAAGAAGAATGGCTATTTAGTCTTGTTGCTCATTATGTGGCACTTAGTGCTTGTTTTACTTTGAAAAGCTAAGAGAAGTGAAAAAATTGAATGGAGTTGTAAACAAAATTTTACACCATGGGAGCAGATCCACTAAAATTGCAGCATTAAATGGAATGTGCTAATGTTTGTCATTATTTTTAAAACAGTGCCAAAACAAAAGAGAAAAACAAAACCACAGAAACACAACTCTGTAAAAAGTGTGAACGAAAAGGTTAGCTCTGTTAAAATAAAAGGAGTTTACACTGGGAGATTAGCTATTTGGGAAATTTATATTAAAATAAATTTCCTGAGATACTCTATTTTTAACAATGCACATTAGTGGAGGTTGTTTAAAGAAGTTCGGTGTTTTTTGGAAAAGTTTCATACGGATGCTTCTTTGTATGGAAATTTTAAGAACAATCAGTATAAAACCCAGCAATAACGACAGTGGATCCAATATTACCCTACAAATGTGGATAATAAAACTGACTGGATTTTAACTGATCCACATATCTCTTCCTCTGAGATCTTTTTGTGTATGAACCAAAAATCCCAAAATAGATTCCTTGAGGTTCTTCCATCATCCCTTTGTCATGCCTAACCTTGGTATTGGCTTGTGTGTTCTGGGCACATGTTTTTCAGGCATTTTTTAAAAAGTGCATTCATTTTCTAGGAATCACAATGTGATATTTTAATTAATTTATTTAAAACATTTCTATACTGCTCTCAGTTAACAAATCTTGATGTGATTGGATGACATTGTTTGGTGGTTGTAGGTAAGACATGGAAGTGGATGGATTTCTCAGATATCTAACTTGAATTCTCCAGGTGTGATTGGCACAGGGCATTATTGTAGCCAAAGAGGCTTTTTGGAAGAAGTAAGAGCAACAGTTGCTAAGCTGGTCCCATTGACCCGGCGGTTGTGGCAAATGACCAAGATCAAAATGCTGCCAACTCCAGCCAAATTCCATTATGTGTTCAATCTCCGGGACCTTTCCAGGATCTGGCAAGGGATGCTTAATACTATTTCAGAAGTAATAAGTGAATCCAATGTAAGTAATACATATGATATTTTCATGCATTAAATGACATCTTTATTATCTTTGAAATTCAATTCACATCTTTTATATTGGATGCATGTAGATGATAAATACTATACAGTAAGAATTACAGCAAACAGAATTATAGACAACCTCATAAGTCAGTAAATAATATTATACTTTAGTTGGAAACACTAAGCCTGAATGTATCAATGCAGACTTTCATGGCTGTATGTCACACCAAGATAATACAGCCCTTAATTAACCATCACTATAAAGAATCTTCAGCTGTCTCACCTGAAAGAATAATAAGCAATACAGGTAGTCCTCAACCTACGACCATTCATTCAGCAACCGTTCAAAGTTACAACAGTGCTGAAGAAATGGTGGTTACGACTGGTTCTTGGAGCTCCGGCCATCCCAGCACCCCCGCAGTCACGTGATGGCTATCTTGGTATTTGGTAACCACTTTGCACTTATGACTGGTTGCAGCGCCCTGCGATCATGTGATCGCCATTTGCAACCTTCCCTGCTGGCTTCCCCAGAAAGTCAACGGGGAAACCATCAGGGAAGGTTGCAAGTCACTGGGGTAAGTCTCTCCCACCCGCCCACCCTCCCCCAGCCACTCTGCTCTCGTGCCACGCCAGCCACTCGCACCCCCCCACAAACCCTCCCCGACCTGTGCCATGCCTCTCGCACACCCCCTTGCACTCTTGTGCACCATCCCTGACCTGCATGTGCCTCTTGAGCAGTCCCTCACACCCTTGCACACCCTCCCTGACCTGTGCCACACCTTTTGTACACACCCTTGCACCCTTGTACACCCTCCCCAACCCGCACCTCTCGTGCACACCCTCGCACCCTCCTCCACTCTCCTTGACCCTCCCTTGCACCCTCAGGCACCCTCCCCCACACCCCCGCACAATGCCTCGCTCCCTCCCCCACCTGGCAACAGCTGCTTACCTGCCTGCCAGCCTGGGACTTGCAACTTCCTGCCGGCTTCCCCACTGACTTTGGTTATGGGAAGCCGACAGGAAGTTGCCTAGCCTAGTGACCATGGGATTCGGTTAATGATGGCAACCAGGACTGCTGTCACTAAGCGATGGATTGCACTTTACAACTGCATCGCTTAGCAGCAGAAATTGTGGTCCCAATTGACATCGTACGTTGAGGACTACCTGCAGCATGTTTCAAAGAGACCAATCAAGAATTAGTTCTATTGGAACTTCTTCAAATCAGACCATTTAAAATTTCACCTGGACAAAGAGCCAATCAGAAACTGACTTTCCAGAATTCTAGTGACATGGTCCAATTAGAGATTAGTTTGCTTACAAATATATGAGCTCAGTCAGTTCCTGCTCAGTTGCCTGTGAGCTGTGAGAAGTGCACTATGGAGCAGATCACTTTGCCTCTGAAGATGCCAGCCACACTTGCTGGTAAAACATCAGGATACCAGAAAATTAGACCATGGCTGTTATTTATTTATTTATTTATTTATTTATTTATTTATTTATTTATTTATTTATTTATTTCAATTTATTCCCCGCCCATCTCCCATGCAAGGGACTCTGGGCGGGTTACAATAATTAAAATTTAAAAGCTATACAAATAGGAAATATCTAAAAAACACAATCAATAAAAATAAATAAAATCCAAGATGGATTGGGAACAGTAGCATAGATCATGTTGCTACGGGGCTAACCAACCCCAGGAGGCACTACCGCCTCTGTTGTCCCAGGCCAGGCGGCAGAGCCAGGTCTTTTTTTTTTATTATTTAAAATAATCTTTATTCTTTACACCATTACAATACACATACAAAAAAAAAGGGAACACAGAAAAAAAAGGAAAAATTCCATAAACATAAAACAGAACACAATACATTGCATAACCTTTACATTTCTTGTTTCATTAAAGTTGTAGAGAATAGTGGTGAGAAAGTAGGAAGTCCATTTTGTTTGTCTTGTTAGGGTTTTTTTTTGTAAAGAGAGGTAATGGGAAGTTAGAAAGTAGAGAAGGTAAGAGTAGGTAGAGGAAGGAAAGAAGGACGTGGAAGGAGAGTTTAAGAAGGTGCCGAAAAGAAGAGGGAAGAAGGATAAGGAAGTTAGGGAAAGAGGGTAAAGAAGTATTTTAATGAAACAAGGCAGAGCCAGGTCTTAAGAGCCTTCCGAAAGGCCAGGAGTGAAGGGGCCAGTCTCACCTCCGGGGGCAAGATATTCCATAAGGCAGGCGCTATCGCAGAGAAGGCACGCCTCCTGGACCCCGCTAGATGGAATTCTCTTGTTGAGGGGGTACGAAGCATGCCCTCTCTGCATGCACAGGTGGGGTGGGCCGATGTTATTGGGACAAGATGGTCCCTCAGGTACCCTGGCCCTATGCCATATAGGGCTTTAAAGGTAATCACCAACACCTTGAATTGGACCCGGAAGCAAACTGGTAGCCAATGCAGCTTGCGTAGCAGAGGTGTTACATGTGCCGATCTCATGGCACCCATAACTGCTCGCGCCGCCGCATTCTGCACCAGTTGAAGCTTCCGGATACTCTTCAAGGGTAGCCCCATGTAGAGCGCATTACAGTAGTCTATACGGGAGATGACAAGGGCGTGAGTGACTGTTCAGAGGGCCTCCCGATCCAGGAAAGGGCGTAACTGGCGCACAACTCGAAGTTGTGCAAAGGCCCTCCTGGCCGCAACTGCCACCTGTTAGTCGAAAGCTCATCACCATTGGATTAAGCCTTCTTATTTATGGAATTGAAACCAGGTGAAGAGGAGAAGAGATAGGGAAAAGCAGTTGGCTGAAAGGTTAAGTACTATTCTCCAGGAAGGAAAGGGGCAAACTAATATCATAGGCTGATTTAATATCATATTTAATTAGTCCTTTTATTAAAGTATTTTTTTTAATTCATGGACTAAAGTATATTTTTAAAAAGATAAAGTCTCTTTATTTCTGGTGACTTCATGGAGTTTTCTGGCAACATTTGGAAATGGTTTGCTATTGCCTACTTCTAGGATTGTTCTGGTTCTTTGATTTCTACCCTAGTCTAAATTGCTGGATTTTTGTAGCAATCCCCCATCTAAGTACTAACCAAGTTTAACCGTTCTTAGCTTTTTGACCTCATCCAAGGATGGCTATGTACTCCCTACTAACTGGCCAAATTACATAAGAAACAAAATTATAAGTTAATAACATAATTTAAAATAAAACAGAGGACAGCAATGAGATCTAAAAATATCTCCCCAAAATCTTATACCACTGAATTTCCCAAAAATTGTGGTATCTACCACAATAAAACACCAAAACAAAATAATAACATCAGAAGGCTGAGTAAATAAAGTAGTTTTCATCTGGTGCTGGAAAGTGGGGGGGGGGGAGGGGGAACCCAGGCAAAATCAAATAAGCATTTGAAAAAAGGAATGGTAGTTAACCACAGCAGGGAATATCAACAAAACGAAATTGAAATGTAAGGGAGCACACTGTGAACATTTTCTGCTTTTTTGCAAAAGGCATTCTGTATGTGATTTTTGAAAGGAAAGAGAGGCAAATGTGTTGAATCTTTGTATTACTAAGATCATGTTCCCCTCTCTCATTTGTTTACATAGCATATTGAATATGGTTATGGAATCAACCCAGTTAATGGATTCATATGATACATTGAATTGTAAACTAACCAAGTGAGCTGGGTTTGCACAATTCACTAATCTACAACAAGACTAACCAAGCTTAGCATCCTGAACAAAGACACTTGCTAGATCATTGTGGGTATCATTTCTAACTTAATCCTCAACTGGCCTTGTAATCTCAGCTCCAAAGCTGGTAGTTAGAATATATAACATAAGCATACTTTTAGGGGGAGACAAATGGAAATCAATTAAATAGAAATTCTGGACCCCCTTGTCCTCTCCAGCCTCCCAAGTTCTTAGCTGAAAGGATGTACACATAAACAGGCAAATATAAACAGATGGTTAGATGCAAGATTTGTGCCTACATCATGTATATTTTTTAAACATTTCTAAATGTGGAAAATAATTACTGTCCTAAATAATGTTGCTGGGATTATTTCCCATATTTAATAATGAATATGGACAGCACTCTCTCAATAACAAAATAAATCTGTCACATGCAGCATCCTTTGAAAAATAAATATGTATGAGAGGCCTATATTTTGGATATTGCAAATCCCAACTTGTAATGAAGCTACAGACAGTTGCTTTTCTCTTCTCTCTCTTAACAGGTGCTCATTAGGCTATGGAAGCATGAATGTAAGCGTGTTATTGCTGATCGTTTCACAACTCCCGAAGACGTGGAGTGGTTTGATCTGGCACTGGCAAAGCTGATTGAAGGAGAACTTGGTAGCGATAAGGCAGCACTAGCGACACTCAACAATGATGCTTTCTTTGTTGATTTCTTAAGAGATGCACCTGAAGCAACAGGTAAACGTAATCTAAAATGAAAAACATGTCCCTGATGCATGCATGCATGCATGCATGCATTCATTCATTCATTCATTCATTCATTCATTCATTCATTCATTCATTCATTCATTCATTCATTCATGCCTTTATTATTTTTATAAATAACCCAAGGCAGGGAACATACCTAATACTCCTTCCTCCTCCTATTTTCCCCATAACAACAACCCTGTGAGGTGAGTTGGGCTGAGAGGGAGTGACTGGCCCAAAGTCACCCAGCTGGCTTTTATGCCTGAGGCAAGACTAGAACTCACAGTCTCCTGGTTTCTAGCCTGGTGCCTTAACCACTAGGCCAAACTGGCTTAACTTAGCACCATACAAGGAAATAATAGATTTGGGTTTGGAAATGCAGAACAATTATGCTTTTAAAACCTCATAGATAATTATAAAGTTTAATTTAGGTGGTGGAAGAGGAGAAGGAATTGTTTGCAGGAGAAATTGCAGCTTTGGAAGGAAGTCTATCCCTTTCTTCCACAGTGGGAACCCACTATTTTATAATGCCCAGCATCTAGGCTCTAAAACTGCCTCCATGAATGTCTATAGAATCTATTTTAAAGATAACAGTGAAGGATGTTCTTTTTTTGAGAATGGGGACACAGCATTTGAAAGAATGTCTTTCCTCCCAAGCAGTGTCTCGTTCTTGAAAATCCTTCCCTCTTCAGTAGGCAAGTTGGCTTGAATATGGCCACCGCTGCTCCTACAAAAAAAGGGACAAGCAAAGGAGTTCTCCAAGCCTGGTTCACATAATACTGGATAAACCAATATCTCCCAGGATAGGAGGTCCCAGTTAACTCCCAATTAGTATGAAGGGACTATGTACAATTTGTCAGAAATCCTTCAAACTTATCTACAGATGATGGTATGAACCATTCTATAAAGATCAGCTTAGTAATACCTGTTTCCTCCATAGCTTTAAAGTGTGAATATTCAGAAGAAGCATTTGCCCAGAGACATTACTGATAATTGCCATGCATGGCTGTTGAGATGGTTAGGAGGGATAGAAGAAGTAAAAGCAGGTTGATTTTGCATGAGTTACTGACATTCTTCGTATGAGCTTCAAGCTAAGTCTTTTTTGTTGTTTATTCGTTCAGTCGCTTCCGGCTCTTCGTGACTTCATGGACCAGCCCACGCCAGAGCTTCCTGTCGGCCATCGCCACCCCAAGCTCCCCCAAGGTTGAGTCCGTCACCTCCAGAATATTATCCATCCATCTTGCCCTTGGTCGGCCCCTCTTCCTTTTGCCTTCCACTTTCCCTAGCATCAGCTTCTTCTCCAGGGTATTCTGGAGGAGCTAAGTCTATCTTCAGTCTATTTTGTATTCCAGTTACAGAAGGCAAGATCTCACCACCACTTGATCCACAATGCATAATCCCAAGGATATTAATTCTGAATACAGTTCCACTGGATTCAGACTTCTGGTCAGAGTATGCTTGGAATTTTAGTCTCTGCACATGTTTAAAACTGCTGCTATTAAATATAATGGAAATACCTTCTAGGAGAACATACATACTTTCTCACTATTATGAGTCATGAGAAAGGTCTGTGATACAGTATCTTCCACACCATTTGACAAATCTGTCTCTTTAAGAAACAAATAGGAAAGCTGTAAACAATCCTTTGTAAGAAACAATATATATATATATATATATATATATATATATATATATATATTCTCTTTAAATGGAAACATTTTATTTCATACTAGGTCTGAAGGAAAAGTCTTTCAAAGGTAAGCTAGAGGCTTCTGATCTTTTCAGATTTGCCTAATTTCTTCTAAAAGTTTGAGTTCTTAGAAGTGCATCTTTAATTTCATAGATGTCAATGTGCCACGCATGGCTGTTTGTAGACAAAATAGTGACCTTGAATTTTTATTTCTATTTTGCTTTATAACAAAGTCTAATGGGGAATAATTTCTTAGATGTATAGCATGCTTCTCGATAGTTGACACAGCAATCTGATAAAGCTGAAATTAAGCATTGTGATGCTGCTCAGCAAATATAAATATTTCAGCTTTATAAACAATATAGGAAAATATATTCTCAATATAGGATAAGATAGTTGGTAAAACCAGTTGTCATAATACATTTTAAAAAATCCTTAAAGGACTTGAAATGTTCTACAATTGGCATTTTTAAAAGCCTTTCCTTTGTTGGAGAAAGTTCTGCATAATTTTATTGAAGTTGTATAAGCTGCTTTAATGCTTGATTCAGCTTTTGAGATGAATTTACTTTGAGTAATTAACTGTAGTACTAGTATTTTGTTTTGCATGGTTCAAAAACTATTTTATTTCCTTTAGAGCAAAGTGTATTTTATTTAAATTAATTTCAGTTAACATAGTATGCAAGAATGGTGTCTTGAAAAACGGCTGAGTATCTCATAGGAGTGTCCTCCTCTGAACTTGCAACTCCCTTTTTTCTTTAACTAGTGTTTGTATTGCTAAGCGTTGCTCCAATGTTCAGGAGCTTCTTCGATAAATCAAATTGCATTGACATTTTTCGTGCTCATAAAGAGAGGAACTTAACTGGCCAAGTCTTCCCTTTAGAAGGGAATTATAAGAATATGACCTGAATGCATGAAAATAGTTGTTGTATGTAAAGTCTTGTTTTCTATGTTTGCTCTTTTTAATGGCCCAATTTTATAGACGTAGGGGCTATATAGCTCAGCCTGTGTTGCTTCCCATTTCCCCAAGGGTGCTGCAGGTGCTCCATTCCTAGCAAGTCATCCACACATCATTTTGTCTCTGTTTCCTGCTTTCTTTACTGCAGTATGTACCCAGCTACAGTTTATCCCTTCTCTTGATATTTAGTCTCTTGCCATCTCTTCTCAGCAATTTCCAAACTCTGATCTGGGAAATAATACCATACTATGAAAAAATTGTATTACAAAAGATTTGAGTTTAACTGGGACTCTGGAACATATATTTTGGCATCTAAGATTTTCGGCATATGATATTAAGTTATATTTTCTTCTAGAGAAAGGCAGCCAACTGGGACAAATTTGAGGGAATGCAAGGAAGAAATTGTTTGATTAATTTGTTTGTGTGCTGTTATATATAATTGGATTAGGAGAAGTGCGTGTATACCTTCAATGATTAGATGTGGGGGAATTTCTTCAGGAAGCATTAGAAACTTGAATAACTGATTAGTACAAGTCTCCAAAATGTTTCAAAGTTGAAATGTTTCTTTCTAATTTCAAAACAGCCATTCCTTCCAACATTACTGAAAGTAGTCCAACTTTAAAAGATGCCCATTTCAAGGCTGGACCAGTTCTGATAACCTAGGAGTGGCCTATTCCAACATTGGACCACTTCTGGTGAGGTCAGACCAGGAAGTTCTGGGCTCAAAACATTTAAAATTTGGAACATTTTGCACACCTCTATTAATTAAGAACCATATTTCCTTGTTAAACCACACAAAAACTTTTCAGTTCACTAGTTTAAAGCCCTGAAAAGAAAAATAACCCAATAATAAATCATTGCCACATCCACTTGGGTCAGCAGAGTTCATAGGAGCTCATCAGCCACATCACCGCACAAAGAGTCAAAATGACAGCTTTTTAAATTTCTATTTCTTCTCACTGATTAGATAGGCCCTTAAGCCTGAAGTCTGATAAACCCTGCTCTCCTGCACTGCTCTTGCTGTCGTTACTGTTGCATTTGTAGTCATCAATATTCACCCATTTGAGTGCCTTTCTTAGTTCTTCAGGAGCAAGAAGACGGTTGAGTTAGAAGATACACAGAAATGATACACAAATTAATACTAATTGGAAGTGTTATTTTTCTTATAGGAGAAGAGCCAGAGGAAGCAGAAGCTGACATGCCTAAAATATATGAACCCATTGAATCTTTTGATGCTCTGAAGGACCGTTTGAACATGTTTTTACAAATATATAATGAGAGTATCCGTGGGGCAGGAATGGATTTGGTGTTTTTTACAGATACTGTGATTCACTTAATAAAGGTACCAGTGAACATGACAATTACTTTAGTTAACTTTTGGAGATTTCAGATGTATGCGGTGCAACTTTGATCCTCTGTCAGTTTCATCTGTACAAATTCTAACAATATTCAAATGTAAATAGTGAAAGTGAAGTTTTCCTGAATGAAGATGAAGACTTATTCATGTGCAGTCTCTAAAAAGTTCCAGAAAATGCTGCTTTCATGATCAGTTTGTTGCCACTAGAAAACTAAATGGCCAATCTTTCAAAGTATAAGATGCTGGATAGATGTAAAGATGAACACCCTGTTGTTTTGGGTTTTTTTTACAGTAAAAGGAGACAAATGGTATTTATCCCTATTCCTCCAGTGAAAATCTCTCTTACAAAATTATTGTTAAGAAATTCTCCATCCTGTACCCCGTCATCTGCAGGTGTAAGCAAGGCAGATGCTGGATACTGTCCTAGACTCTGTAGAAATGCTAAACATGAGAGCCAATGTGTTGCTCTTATTCATGCTGGTGCCATAATTGAAATAATATCCTGAGATTGCTAATTTTTAAAAATGCAGATTTAGAGAATAACAGAATTGTGGGTAAAACCATGTAAAAGTGACATCAGTGAGAAATAGATTCATTCATTTGTACCAAATACTTACTGTGCTAGGGATGGGGGTGAAGGTTAAGCAGGGCCAGCCCTACTATGAGCATATGATGGCTACCTTGGTGGCAGATTATAGAGTGTAAGAGCAGTCATGATTGTCCCTGATTCACCAGTCATTCATGAAGGGTTCTGCGTCAGTCAGCTGTCCTGCTCTAGCATCTATGAGGCACTGCTTCATTTTTCTTTTAAGGATAGTCAAATTGAGGTAGTCAGGAGAGAGATTTCTCAGCTAAGCAGAAATAAACTGTTGTTCCAGCAACCAATAGATTCTGATATTGCTTTAGTAATGTTTTAGCTTAGCTCTGCCACTATATTTAATAAAGTCTTATTCCATTAAGTGGCCTGTTCTGTTGACAGTACAGCAATCTCAGTGCTGTAGAGCCTCTAACGCGACTATGACATTTTGAACAAATTAGTGTTCAAGTCCTCAGAGTTTGAGTATATTAGTGCAACCTCCTTAGGACAGAAGACGCTGGTCTCATGCACTTTTCTGAGAAAGAAAGTTCTATGCAAATAAGAACTCAAAATATGCTTCCAAACCCAAATGATCTTCCTTATCAGAAAAGTTGTTCGTATCAAACATTTCTTTCTCTAAGGAGGAGTAATTTGGGTATCTGTGTCATTACACTGAACCATTATATGAGTAGTGACAGGTTTTTCTGTTATTGGCCTGAACTGATTGATATCACAGGTGGGCTTTTGGGAAAGATTCTCAATAGCAGTCAATCAGTCCAGGTTATACACTTGTATACAAGTACCTTGTACTTGATCATGTTACTTTAAGGTGGTAGAAGATGCTGACCATCACAGTACTGAAATAAGATTCAAATGCAAATCCATACACTTCTGTACAAGGAATAAGAGAAGCACCATCTTGCCCTTGATCCTAGAAAGCAAAACGTCTCTGGCCAAACCTGGAGCTGACATTTTTTTGAAGGAGTTTAATGAATGATCAAGGCAAAGATTGGGATCAGCATTGTGCTACCAATATTAAAGAAGCTGCGCTATGCAGGAACTTATCAAGTTCCTGCTTATTATTTTGTGATTCAACCAACAAAATGATGCTGTGCTCTGCAGATCTCTCGTGTGATTCGCACTCCCCGTGGAAATGCCCTACTTGTTGGTGTTGGAGGGTCTGGAAAGCAGAGCTTGACAAAACTGGCATCATTCATAGCAGGCTATGATATGTTCCAGATCACATTAACAAGGTAACCTGTTGAATAAAACACAGTATCAGAATGAAATGCTTAATTTATAAAATAAATCAAATAATTAATATGGAAAACATATTATTGTGCTAGTTCTAATGTTAAGAAGCACAGGTCTATATAATCGTTAGCCTGCTTTTTAAACTATCTTGCCCCCCCCCCCAATTTTGTTGAATGCAAACAAATCTCTCAAACTCTAGAAATTGTTGTAGTCTGAAACTTTAATATTCAGTGCTACAGGAAAAAACTAAGCATTTGTAGTAAAGAAAAGGCAATGCAAATGTTTCACCTTTATCTAGTACAGAGAAGATAGCATTCAAAGCAGCTTTTAAAAAAAATTGAAGCAACATAAAAAACTAATTTTCCCCTCAAACCCTGGACAAAGAAAGAATAAATAGAAATTTGTATAGGTCTAGATATCTGACAATATCAGAATCATACAAAAGGTAGCTCTGAATTTAAGAGAAAATCTCTATCTATATATCTATCTATATATCGAGAGAGAGGAAGTTAACCTCTCAGTAAATCTAGGACAATCCTCCCATTTTAAAAATAAATTATTTGGAGAAAAGAAACTAGCCTTTCTTTCAGGCAAATACAATTACTATCTCTGTTATGTGAAATGGGATCAGCATTGTGCTTCCAATCTTAAAGAAGCTGCGCTATGCAGGAACTTATCAAGTGCCTGCTTGTTATTTTGTGATTCTAAATATACAACCAACAAAATTATGCTGTGCTCTGCTGATCTCTTGTGTGATTGGCACTCCCTGTGGAAATGTCTACCACAAATTCAGATTTCCTATGGTCTTCTTGTAAGACAGACCTCGGTTGTACTTCTTAGATAAAATATATTCCCTCTAAAAGAAGTGAGTTTAGCATTTGAGTAACTGATAGGACTTTTTAATTTTTCCAAATTCCATAATGAAAACTCTATATGAATTATTACAGCTCGGTTTGGTTTGTTAATTAAGTTTACATTCTGTATTATCAAAACATAATACATCTTAGAACAATGAAACAAAAAAGAAGAGTTGAAGAATAAAATAGTAGACAAATTGAGAAATAACCTTAAATAGTGGAGAGCATTAAAATGCATAGATATACTATGTACTGTAATTTCTAAAAGCAACAACCATTAAAAAAGACACTAACTAGAAAGGGCAAGACAAACTGTTCTTATTTTAAGGCATCTTGGCTTGATAAAAATTATTTGCAGGCCAGGAAGCTTGGAATGTCTGTGACTATTTTTTCCCCTTTTCTAGATCCTACAATGCATCTAATTTGATGGAAGACTTGAAGCATCTGTATAAGACGGCTGGACAGCAAGGAAAAGGAATCAGCTTCATTTTTACAGATAATGAAATAAAAGATGAAGCTTTCCTGGAGTATATGAACAATGTTCTTTCATCAGGAGAAGTAGGGTTTTCATCTCTCCTCTTGGTTTTGAGTTAGCCCTGGGTTTCCAGAAACAGAGAGAGCTTGGCTGATGAAGCTTTAGTGACAGACTGGTTCTGTAAAGTTCTGTGCTTGGGTGCACTGATGATGAAGAAACATATCCACTGAACACTGACTTTTGAGTAAACATAGAGTGGATCAAGCTCTTAGTCTTTAGTTAAGTTACTACTGAGGTACAATTAATCAATAAAGACAGACTTGGTGAAGATCTTTAGTAGAATCACACAGATTGAGAATATTTTCTTTCTAGGGCAAAGGTACAGAGATAGCCAGTTGTAGCTCTCCAAAAATTGCTGACCTTCATTTCCCAGCAGCCTTAACTAGCAAGGCCATTGGTGAGGCAGATTGGGAGTTGTAATTCAGTAACATCTGGATGGTACAGGTGTTAAGAATAAAAGGGAAGAGAAATGAAAATTAAATGTGAATGTTATTATTTATTGGCATATCCTGCCTTTTCCCACCAAGCTAGCATTCAAAGCAGCAAACAATAAAAGAGCAATAAATGAATTATAATTAAAATGCTTTAATTATCAATTATAAACTCATGACACAATCTAACAACCAGCTTTTTAACTTCAGCGTTTCAAATGTATACAATCATATTTTGGTAATGTATGAATGAATTATCGATATTTAAAAAGGCAGATAAATAAAAAAAATTAACGGCTGGCTGTATGTGGGGTACTGTAAAAATGTTTTTCCCCTTTAGGTTTCCAACTTGTTTGCTCGTGACGAACTTGATGAAATCATTGGCGATCTCATTCCAGTTATGAAGAAAGAGCATCCACGGCGTCCTCCCACCAATGAGAATGTATATGATTATTTCATGACTAGAGTTCGCCAGAACCTGCATGTGGTTCTTTGTTTTTCACCAGTGGGTGAAAAGTTCCGAAACAGAGCTTTGAAGTTCCCTGCCCTCATTTCTGGTTGCACTATAGACTGGTTTAGCCGCTGGCCCAAAGACGCCCTGGTTGCAGGTGAGTTTTGAGATATTTGGCTATTGGAATGGATTATAATTTTGTCAGTAGCTTTAGCATGATGAAGATCTCTTCTAGAGTGTATCATTTCCCTTGAGATCAATTTTTTATTCTGAGTGGAAGATGGCCTTGGAGATGTTGTTGAAGCAAAACTGTATCAGAATATTTTTTGAGGATTGCTTTGATGCATATACATTGATTATATATTGATTATATATAAAGAAAAATAAACTTAGAATATTATCTTCAAAATATAAATGTATTTTGTTTATATTCTGGCAAGACTCTGAAAGGTTTTGGATAAATTAGAGTAGCCTTAGAACACGTGTAGGGGGCGTGATGGCTCAGCGGTTAAGACACCAGGCTTGTCGATCGGAAGGTTGGCAGTTCGAGACCTGAGCGCCGCGTGATGGAGTGAGCTCCCACATTCGCCCCAGCTCTTGCCAACCTAGCAATTCGAGAAAGCATGCAAATGCAAGTAGATAAATAGGTACCACTTCGGTGGGATGGTAACAGCGTTCCACGCGCGTCATGCCAGCCACATGACCACGGAAGCGTCTTCGGACAGTGCTGGCTCTTCGGCTAAGAAACAGAGATGAGCACCGCCCCCTAGAGTCGGACATGGCTGTGCAGGGGAAAACCTTTACCTTTACCTTTTAGAACACGTGTACAAAGAAATTATTGTGTTGATGGCATTTCAATAATTAATGTTAGAGAGTTTTCTCTCTCCACATGTGAAGCGTTTGTGATTGAGAAAGCATACTGCAGTTGAATTTCTTTCTTTGAAATAAATGATTTGATGTGAGAAATACAAATGACAAAATTAAATGAAGCCCATTTACTTATTCTTAAAGCAATGGGATTCTTAATTCCATCAAGACAAGAATACTAGCTTTGCTCCCAATAATTACAGAAGGAGGATTACCCATTGGTAAAAAGAGATAAATGCTAAGCTGATTTCACCCCTGAGATGATAAGCAGAGAGCCTGTGACGTACAAATGAGAAAGAGCAGAAATAATAATATCTAACCTCCTGCGTCAAAAAAGAGAAGAAAAATATGCCAAGACTGCAGATACTTTGGCAATTAAAAGTGCTCAGTTCCCTTGGCCTATAGTTTACATATCTTGAGAGTCACATAGTTAGCAATGGTTTAAAATGGGGTGTTTATGTTATTGCATATATTGCGTATAATATTAATATATTAGAGTGTTTGAGGTCATGTATCTGATTTGTGAGATCACCAGGGGCATCTGCAATAAGGGGTGTGTCAAAAAATCAAGATGCTCATGCAGTTGAAGCCTGCTCCTTCTTATGTGTAGTGCACACACAAAACATGTAAAAAAATGGGTGGGCTTCGATCATGAGGTGACAACTACCAAGTTGACTTTTTTGCCCCCCCCCTGGAATTCCCCTGGATATCACATAGTTCACACTTGTCTGTCAAGTGTGCATGTTGGAGATGCTCAGAAGGTTGACTTTGCTGCTTTCAAGGAAGGAGAGAAGTCTAAGACAATGACTGGGGTAGAGAGGTGGGGAAGAAGGATAAGGATGGATAAGAAAAGAAATTTGCAGGGTTATCCTTGTTTTCCTCACAGTATCCTTATGCATTTAGCCTAAAAAATAGGTCAGGAGTCATCCTAAATTTATTTTGCCAGAGAACCAATTAGAGTTTATACTAATAGAAGTTAAATCTCATTTTAGTATCGGAGCATTTCTTGTCATCATATGAAATTGATTGTACTGAAGATATCAAAAAAGAGATGGTGCAGTGTATGGGTTCCTTCCAAGATGGAGTTGCTGAAAAATGTGTCGACTACTTTCAAAGATATCGTCGATCTACCCATGTGACCCCCAAATCTTATTTGTCCTTTATTCAAGGATATAAAGCTATATACAAAGAAAAACATGCTGAGGTGCAGACCTTGGCCAACAGGTGAAGTGTTTTGATACTCTTATAATCAGTTATTGTCCTTGCCGAATAGCTAAGCCGAATAACCAGTCTCAGTACTGCCAAGGAAGTAACATATGTTCAAAAGATTTGAACTGGTTCCTTGTAGATGGCTTGTGAAATTATGCTGAGAGCAATATAAAATTAGACCAAAGGTCACAAATAGTTCTAGGGCCACAGATTACCTCCTTTTATTTTAGATGAAAGGGAATAATCAAAGATTATTTTCAGAATAAAGACTAAAATTTCTAGTCTAGTGAAGTTTTGTGCTTGGGGATTTTTTTTTTTTAAAGATGGTTTTATATATGCTAACTTTCAGAATGAATACTGGACTGGAGAAGCTAAAAGAGGCTTCTGAATCCGTGGCGGCTTTGAGTAAAGAGCTGGAAGCCAAAGAGAAAGAACTTAAGATTGCCAATGAAAAAGCTGATATGGTAAAGTGCCGTGTGTTTATTTCAACTCTTTCACTAATGGGAAAACCTTGAAGAAAAATCTTTAGTGGACTTACCCTAATTGGTGCCCTTCTACACACGTTAACTTTCTGAATTCCAGATACCATTAGTGGAAGATTCTAGGAGTTGTTCATCACATCATATAAAAGGGACATATCATACAACATTAATGCCAGAATACTTGGCCATTTTGAGATGGGAATCAGAAGAAAATGGCAGTATAAGCCCTAAAATAGGCATACTGTATATCACAGATAAAAAATCAAGAAACCACAAAACTTCACCCAAATCTTAGCCTTGCCTACATGGTGTGTAGAGTTCCCACTTTTGGAAACTCAGCCAACCTAAAATGCTAAGTGAAAGCATTGTGTACCAAAACACTGGCTTGCCCCTGGCCTATGGGATCTCACACTGCTTGTTTACTGAAATAGAAATAAATTTGTAACTGGTGAGCATAAAATAAACTCTTGGCAAAGAATTATTTTCTACAACAATAATTACTTGTTTCTCCATTTATTTTCTTTCATTCTTTTTTTTTAATGTCCTCAATAGGTATTAAAAGAAGTCACAGTGAAAGCTCAGGCTGCTGAAAAGGTGAAAGCAGAAGTTCAGAAAGTGAAGGACAAAGCCCAGGCTATTGTAGACAGCATTTCGGCAGACAAGGGCATTGCTGAAGAAAAATTAGAGGCTGCTAAACCTGCTTTAGAAGAGGCCGAGGCTGCTTTGCAGGTTAATGAAGAATGAAAGGAGAGTCCATTGTTTGGCCTCCCAGAGATATGCTGTCCTCTCATAAATATACTCCAGATTGAAAACAGTTTCTATGTGCTCCCTCCTTTCCCTTTCCCATCATGGTTGAAATTCATATGCATTTGTATGAATGCAAATTATGTCATCCTACTCGCCCACCCCCACCATCCCTGTGATCTTTACTCACTGTCTTTCTAAGATAGCTGCTCAATTTATTTTTTTAATACTCGGGGTTTCTTCTCTGGGTGTAAAACATACTTTTCACACAGAGAATCAACCCCGAGTATTAAAACAAATTACAAAAGGAAGACCACATAGCATTGGTGGTAGATCTAGCAATCTCCAACTTACCAGGAAAGCTACCTACTGTTAGTGAAAACATGTCAAAGCAGTCAAAAATCCTCCTGTCATAGCGTTCTACAGCTATTAAATCTACATAGAGTACCAGGGAGCTGCATTTATTGGCAGGAATTAATCACATCCTTCTGAGTCCTGCATCACCTGCTTTTTTCAAGAAGTCAGCCATCATTAAAGACTGGCAGGATTTTCATATATCAGGCGTCCCCTGTAGATCCTGCAATGTAATTAATGTTATTAAATGTAAACTTTCAAGGAGTCACCATCAATATGTAGGTAAAATGACTGATTTGCATTCACATTTTACAGCCTATAAATCACGCTTGACAGAAACCATTAGAACAACTAACTGCAGGCCACATCAATTCAAATAACCACTGCCTGTTTAATTTGACAGAAATAGAAATACCACCTGATTCAGAAACATGGAGAAATGATGTGATATATACACTGCGATCTCAGTCTGGGGAATAGCATCTAACCTCATTTACCTACACCAAATATGTTGTGTTCTACAGCAGCCACATTAACTATGGCAATCACTTCACATCAGAGCAGCTGAAGAAGGCAGAACCTGAAACAATTACATTCTAAACTTTTATAATTTTATTAATCTGCGTCAATTATTCTCGCATGCAGACATACAAAAGTGTGTGTATGTGTATGTGTATGTGTATGTGTGTGTCATCATCATCATCTTTCTTTATTACGGTCATAGACCAGCATGCAATGTCTGTGTGTGTGTGTGTGTATGCGCAAACACATGCATACTTTCATAGATCAGTTATTGTAAAACAATTAAAAATAAGGTAAAGACTCCCTCAAGTCATGCACAATACCTGGTGGCTACATGGACATGCTGATGTAATGCTATTGGAAGCAACCTGCAAGTGGTTTGCCACTGCTGCCTTCCAGGATGCTTTTCCAACTTCCAGCTTAGCCTACAAGCCTGTGGTTTCCTGTTAGTCTCCCATCCAAGTATTAGCATGTCTGATCCTGCCTAATTCGTTTGAGATATGCCAAGGTTGGGTAGGTGCTACTACCTGGCGTGATAGGGTATGTCCTCAATGATATTATGCAAAGAATGGACAAATATCTACCAAGAGTTCAACACTAGATGATGCTTGTCATGGTCCTGGCTTAACAACAACTGTGTATTATCTTAATTTCTGAATATAGTTTGGTGTAATTGGCTGATGTTGTTGAACCCATTGTGGGATGCCTTTAAATGAAATGCCTGCTGATTTTTTTCAGGCTCTTAAAAAGACTGTGATAATTCCTAATTCTGTTCATCCTTTCAATAATGTAGACAATCAAGCCTGCAGACATTGCCACTGTCCGCACACTGGGTCGACCACCTCATCTTATCATGCGTATCATGGACTGTGTATTGCTGCTGTTCCAGAGGAAAGTAAATGCTACCAAATTAGACCTGGAGAAAAACTGCATTATGCCATCATGGCAGGAGTCCTTGAAACTGATGACAGCAGGGAACTTCTTACAGAACTTGCAGGTATACCAAAAAGCACTGATAAGAAAAAAGAAGATAAGGCTGAACAATATATGAATGTGTAATATATAGTGGCAGTAGAACATTGCATGTGGGAGAGGAATTCAACTGGAGTCATGTCTAGCCCCTAAAGATTTTCCATCTTGTCCCATGGAGAGGTTTTCCCTATGTGCACATATACCATTTTTCCTCCCAAGCCTAAATTTAGACATAGGGCTCCTCCTGTGTGAATGGGGATATGGAATTGGAAAGCGGCAGCTTTTAAGACAGGGTAGAAAACCCACAGGCCGCATGTGGCCCCAGCCCCTTGAGATTTCAAGTGTGGTGGTTGTTTTACAAAATTAAAGGGGGGAGTGGGGATGAAAGTGAAAGGCTTTTGGGAGATAGCTTCCATTCTTATTTTTAAACCCTCCATCCAGGAACCCCACAAAAATGACCAAAAATAGCATCACTGAAATTGAGTCTTTTTGGCACCAAAAATTAGTGGCCTGATTGTGGGCTGTTTTGTTTTATTTTGGTTATACATTTTTTCTCTCCCAGAGTTCTCCCATTCCTGCTTTTAAAATCAGATGCAAAAGACCCACCACCACTTCCAGTGATATCATTACAGCCTCAGTCTTAGCCTGGACTTAGTCTGTTTAGTATTGAGAGACTTCAGTGCTGTATTCCTGTGAGAGACTGTGCAGCTTGACAATTACCAGATGGAAGTCCTAGAGAATGGACTCATGACCAATTAATATGAAAAGTTTCAGAGAGCGACAATTTCAAAGATTGTTCTTATTTCACTGTTTGGTCCTTCTATGTAGGTGTTCGTAAATAGAGATTTTGCTCTCCAATAATTCTTGCAGAAAAATCTATAATTTAGCAGCTAATAAAGATGGCAGTAGTATAAATAGGCACCAGTTCAAAACCCGGGCACGGTGAAGATCAGGAAGGTAGAAATTAAATAGACAAACTTCTTGAACACAAATAATAACAAAATTAATAGCTTATTTTGGTATAGAATTATGTGGAAAATGTAGCTTAGAAAAGAAGGCATAAAATTAAGCAGTTGGATTTTTTATTTTGTTTGGTTTGGGGTAGTCAGTGAAAACTTATCTTTTTCATGATATTTCTAGCAATTTCCAAAAGATACAATTAATGGAGAAGCAGTGGAGCTCTTGAGCCCTTACTTTGAAATGGCAGACTACAATATTGAGACAGCTAAGAGAGTTTGTGGAAATGTGGCTGGCCTTTGCTCATGGACCAAAGCAATGGCTGCCTTCTTTGCTATCAATAAGGAAGTTCTACCTTTAAAGGTAAGTCCAATAAAATTGTCAATTATTCTGATTGACTATCAGAAATTTTAGCTGTCTTTTTGAGCAATAAATTACCATCTTCCTTCTGCAAGACCTAACTTGGACAACCACTACAAAGACTGTCAAGTTTCTACCAATAGCTACGGCTTGCTGAAGCTGGGTGATATCCTCTTCTTGTTATTAATTGTTTCAGGTTTTTGTTTTTTGTTTGTTTTGGTATTTTAACGTTTGTATTTGTGTTTTGCTGGTCTGGGACCATAAGTAAAATGAAATGAAAAAGAGCCTTAAAATTTTGCCCCTGCTTTGTGGTGTTTGTAATCTTAGAATCTTTGTTCACGTTAGTATGGCATCTCAAGATTATAAATATTTTGTTGTAGCAGTATTATTTCAACAGATTTCTCTGTATCAGTAATTAACTTCATCATAAGCTACTGCTTATGTTTCTGTGGTTGCCATTACTGAAGAGATATAGTGCGCTATTTACTTCAGAAAATGGTTTTATATGTGTCGCACTTCTGTTATTTAAACTCTGCGGGTTGATATTTTAAGGCAAATCTGGCAGTCCAGGAGAATCGTCTGACTACTGCCATGTTAGATCTACAGAAAGCCCAAGCTGAATTGGATGCCAAGCAGACTGAGCTGGATATTGTGCAGGCTGAATACGAAAAGGCCACATTGGAGAAACAGGTATGATGTTCTCTCAGAAGGGCATGCCATAGAATCCAGAGATGACTATTTTCCAAATTCTAACTTCCTCTAGGGTGCAGATAACCCTTTCGTGGAGCCATTCACTTGGGCTGGTTTGTCAAAAGATAAAGAAAATACTACAATATGTACATGTTGAGTAATGTAAGGATGCAAGAAAAGTTAGTTTTCCTGCTATTTGGGAAGACAGTTCAGTTATCTAGCTCCTGAAATAGGTTATATCACTTTCTAATAGTTTACTTATGTATTTATTTAAAATGTATTTAAACAAAGCCGCCCAACTCACAGCAATGACTCTGGGCGGCATACAAAGATTAAAACCACCATCATAGTACCCTGGTGTCAGCCCTTCAAGATTGACCAGACCAGAAAACCAAAGTCATGCATGCTAATACTACTTTTATTATAAGGTTATAGTAACAGAATCTTGCAAGTCTGAATGCACTTTCCCCCTCCCTCCCTTTATTGTGAGAATTAGAGAGGGTCTTGTCTGAGATGTTTTTCAGGTTACAGTTCTGGCCCGGACGCAGATTTCTTTTATCTGACTGTTGTCTTGGCTGTGGCTCTTCTTTCTGTTCCTCAAGGTTATTCCTTCTGCCCATTTACCTGGTTAAAACAACAATCCTCAAAACAAAAAGCCACATTACCAAGAGAGCTCACCTAACTGGCTCAAATGCCTGGGGGAAGGCCAGGTTTTCAGAGCCTTACAAAAGGCTAATAGGGTTGGGCCCATCTGGATCTCTGGGGGATGCCATTCAATAGGGCAGGTGCAGTCACAGAGAAGGCACAACACCAGGGTCCAACAAAAGGTCATTGTTTGATGGAAGGGAGCATGCTCTCCCTGCTAGACTTGGTGGGGTAGGCAGAAATGATGGGGGATAATAATCTGAATGTAGCACCTCTCCTTTAAAAACCTTTAAAAATTGGGATCTATCTGCCTGCCTGCCTGCCTGCCTGCCTGCCTGCCTGCCTGCCTATCTATCTATCTATCTATCTATCTATCATCTATCTATCTATCTATCTATCTATCTATCTATCTATCTATCTATCTATCGTATCTATCATCTCAAACTATGGAAAATGGGATGCTTTGAAGCAGCAGCAGCTGCACCTGAATTGGACACTTGGTGAAATGTCTGAAATCTGGATTCATGGTAGACATCTCTTCTATGTCTTTTGTCAGACTTCTGATTAGTGTAAAATCTATGTCCCAACTGTTTGTAAGAAGTAAATCCACATGCATTGACAATGTTAATAGAAACAATGGGATATTTATATTAGCTGGAAATACAATAGATAGATTTTGTACCTATATTTTCAAACATTATTATTGATAGTGTTTGGCCCAAGTTCTTTCCCCTACTTGTGTATGTGAATTTTTGTTTTGAACAGACATTGCTTGAAGATGCAGAACGCTGCAGGCATAAAATGCAGACTGCTTCCAGTCTTATTAGTGGGTTGGCTGGGGAAAAAGAGAGATGGACTGAGCAAAGTAAAGAGTTTGCGGCCCAAACAAAGAGGCTTGTGGGTAAGTTGAACGGACTGCCCTTTCAGTGCTATACAAAGCTGTAAGCTGCATTGAGTGTTTTTCAGCAAGTGCAGACAGCAAGCATGTAAATTGTGTTCCTGTTTATTGACTTCAGAAATTTTCAGTCTTTTGTGTTAAAAGCAGTGGGGAATCCTCTGATATTTTGATAAATAATGACATTGTGTTGGTAGGAACTTTCATATGCTAAAGTTATATCTTGAAGGGTGAGATTTGCTCTAGGCTGTGAAAGAACATGTCAGTATCAATTTGCTAACACTATGGTAATACAACCAAGAAATAGACTAACAAAGTTAGCTTTCTAACTCTAAATCTGGCATTGTTTAAAAACACAAGGTTTTTTTTAGTAAGCGCTGGATGGTTGCAGTTCTCAACCATCATACGTACAACACTGATCCACATTCAAAGGCCATGGTTGTAATTGATTTTTGAGCTTTGTAGAAGAATAGAGCAAGACCTCATGAATATTTCCCTACCTTTTTTGTCCATTATGTATCTTTTCCTTCCCATAATGTCCTGTTCCAACTGAGGCATGACACAAGGAGTGGTGTTAGCTATTAATTAGTAAAAAAAACCCTTAGCGGTTAAAAATTGGTCCATTTCTTGGAAACACCCAACAAGGTCCTTCACGAGATAGCTATGTGGTAGGGCAATTCTGTGCGGCGGTGAGGCAAGGCAGCAACTTGGGTCCGACGCGGTATCAGGGTGAGGCTCGGGGTCAAGATCCAACGTGGAAGCAACACAAGGCTTGAGGACACGACCGGTGCATTTGCGAGGAGAGGTTTCAGTGCGCAGGTCTCCACGGCAACGGTGCAGGGCTCAGGAGCAGGATCCGACGTGGTGGCAAGGCAAGGTTGGAGCATGGAGATCGACGTGGCGGGGGCACGAGGTTTGGGACCAAGACCCGACGTGGCAGCAAGGCAAGACTGGGACACGGAGATTGGCACGGCAGCGGCACGAAGCTCAGGAGCAAGATCCAACATGGCAACAAGGCAAGACTGGGGCACGGAGATCATCATGATGGCGGCTCAGAGCTCAGAAGCGGGTTCAGCGGTGACAGCGACGTGGAGCTCAGAAGCAGGATCCGGCATCTCAGCAAGACAGGGCTCTGGAACAGAGTTTGACTTGTTCTCCAGGTGAGGTGCAAGGGCGAATTCCGGCACGGAGGCAAGGCAAGGCTCAGGAGCGGGATCTAACTCGGCGGCAGCATAAAGCAGGAGATCGCAGCTCACCTCGGCAGGGCACGATGTCTGTGCAGGGCTAAACGAAGGGTTGTCTCTGGCAACCTGCTCTGGTAACTGGTGCCTTTTACCTGCTTGGTTTTCCCACCGTTTTTGTGTCTGGCCCAGTCGCATCTCTCGTTGCTCGGTGCGCCTCTTGGCCCTTCTCTCTCGTACGCTGATAGGTGGCAATGTGTCCTCCTCCTGGTTTCCACCAACCGGCGCCCTAAGGTTTTGCTTCCCGAAGTTTGAAACTAGCCCAACTCCTTATTCAAATCTCATGCCTTTTTCACTGTTTCCTGCCTCGACAACGGTCGGCTCCTCCTCCATCTCAGATTTAACCTCCATCATGACACTATCACCCCCCACAGGACCTCCCTTCCCCCGTGTCTGTGGGCCGGGCTTGCGTGGATATTGCTTGTGGAACTGCTGTACCCGTAATGGTACATGCACATCTGCAATGTTCTCCCATGAATACTCGTCCGGCCCGTATCCTTTCCAGTTGATTAAGTACTGGAGGCGGCCACTATGTACACGGGAGTCCAGAATGCGAGCCACTTTGTATTTGGTCTCTCCTTGGATAACAACTGGTGGAGGTGACAGCTTTGGGGGTCTGAGTGGGCTGGCAGATGCTCCGGGAATTAACAGAGACCTGTGAAAAACAGGGTGCACTTGGATGTGCGATGGCAAGGTTAGTCGGAGGGTGACAGGATTGACGATGGCCTCTACTGGAAAAGGTCCCAGGAAGCGGTGATCCAATTTTCGCGAAGGTCGTGAAGAAGCAAAGTGCTTAGTGGACAGTCACACCATGTCCCCAACAGACAATGTGGGTCCCTCTTTCCAGTGACGGCCGGCAAACCGTTTGTAGTCTTGCTTGGCCTTTTCTAACTGATCGCGGACAGTCTGGTAACTGGCCTGGAGCTCCTGGAAGAACTGGTCAGTGGCCGGCACGGAAGAGTCTGGGGTTGCGAGGGGGAAGTGTCAAGGGTGGAACCCATAGTTAGCCATGAATGGGGTCATCTTGGTAGACGTCTGTTGCATGTTGTTATAGGCAAATTCCACTACTGCCAACAGTTCAGCCCAGTTGTCCTGCTGAATGTTGACATAACAGTGTAGGTATTGCTCCAAGATGACGTTCCCCCGTACTGTTCCCCCATTCGATTCCAGGTGATAAGCCAATGGTAGGTGGCTTTGGATATTCAAATTCTTGAGGAGGGCTTTCCAGAACTGGGCAGTAAACTGTGAACCCTGGTCAGATATTGCAGTTTTTGCCAATCTGTGAAGTTGAAAGACTTGCATATATAAACTTGAAGTCTATTGAGCTGTAGGCAGGCCGTCACAGGCAATAAAGTGGGCTGTCTTTCATATGGTAATATTAATTAATCAATTAATTAATTAAGGTATCTACCACCACCAGAATGGTCATGGCGCCTTGAGTTTCCGGGAGGTCTGTGATAAAGTCCATCGATACGGCCTCCCAGGGCTGCTCTCCAGTGTAGGTAGCGGCATCAAGAGACCTGGTGGGTTCCCTGTTTGGTTCTTGACATTCATGTCAGGACGCCACATACTGCTTTATGTCGTTCTGTATGCGTGGCCACCAGAATTCCCGGGAAACCAAGTTCAGCATTTTAAAAAATCCAAAATGACCCGTGGCAGGGTTGTCATGGCAGAGCTGTAGGCCTAACTCCCAAAGCTTCCCAGCGGGTATGTAATAGCGCCCCCCAAAACAGAGTGCCCCAATGGCCCAAGTCCAAGAAGGCCTCCCTCATATGTGATTTGATCACGGAGGAGGGGGCAGACCTGGCTTGTATCACTGACACCTGGCTGGGCCCGGGGGGGGGGTAGCCCTCTCAGAAATATGCCCAGCTGGGTTTCAGGTGTGGCACCAGCCGAGACACCAGGGCAGGGGAGGAGGTGTGGCAGTTGTCATCTGAGAATCTAATGGCTCACAGGGGCTCTGCTCCACAAGTAGCTGGTTGTGAGACCATGTTTTTCAAGTTGGGTTCCCGAGAACAGTTGCGAGTGTTGCTACTGTACCAGCCTCCCTGCTGCGTAGTAACCTCCCTGCCTGAGCTGCTGGAGGCCATCTCAGGGTTGGTGGTGGAGTTCCCCAGGCTTATGGTTCTGGGGTACTTCAACTTGCTGCCCCTGGGACATGCCTTGGAAGTGGCTCGGGAGTTCATGGCTAGCATGGCAGCCGTGGGCCTGTTCCAGATAATTCGAGACCCGACTCGAAACAGTGGTCTCACCCCAGACCTGGTTTTCTTGTCTGAGCAGTGGCAATGTGATCTGAAGGGAGAGTTAGATCTGTCCCCGTTGTCATGGTCAGACCACGCCCTGGCGACCTTGAGATATTCTTGTGCTGCTCCACTCCACAGGGAGGCATGACCCATTCGATTGGTCCGCCCCCAGCGACTTATGGACCCAGAAGGGTTTCAGAGGGAGCTGGGGGTTATATCCGAGGATCTGCTGCACGGTCCAGTGGAGGTCCTGGCTACAGCCTGGAATAGGGAAGCGGCCGGGGCCTTGGACAGGATCGCGCCTGTGCGACCTCTCTTGCCACGTTCAGCTTGTCACTCCCTGTGGTTCACGGAGGAGTTGAGGGTTTTGAAGAGGGTTAAGAGACGTCTGGAGCACCGCTGGAGAAAGACAAAGACTGAATCTGACCGAACACAAGTTAGAGCCGCTGTTAAGGCCTACCTTGTGGCGGTAAGAGTGGCAAAACATAAATATTTATCCGCTCTTATTGCCTCCGCAGAATGCCACCCAACGGCCCTGTTTAAGATTACTAGATCTCTTCTGGGTCGAATGCAATCAGTGACCCATTTGCAGGGTTGTTCAGAGGAGTTTGCAGAGCATCTGCAGGAGAAAATCGCTCAGATTCATTCTAAGTGTGAAGCACAGTACGGGGAGATGCCAGAGGAACGTACTTACCCTGTTATCTGGGAACGGTTTGATCCTGTTGGACTTGAGGAAGTGGACAGGATCCTTCAGACTGTAAAGACCCCTGCCCTTCCTGGCTAATAAAATCGGCCCGGGAGGTGACATGTGACTGGGTCCAGGTGATGGCTAATACATCCTTGGGCACGGGGGTGTTTCTGGCGACCTTTAAGGAGGCGCTGGTGCACCCCCTCCTCAAATAACCATCCCTGGACCCTACTATTTTGGACAATTTTCGTCCTGTCTCACACCTTCCCTTTTTGGGAAAGGTGGTTGAGAAAGTGGTGGCGTTACAACTCCAGAAAATTCTGGAGGAAACGGATTATCTAGACCCCTTTCAGTCAGGTTTCAGGCCAGGATATGGGATGGAGACCGCATTAGTCGCACTTATGGATGATCTCTGGCAGGAGCGGGATGGAGGGAGTGCACCCATCCTGGCTCTCTTGGACCTCTCAGCGGCTTTCGATACCATTGACCGTGGTATCCTTTTGGGTAGGCTCAGGGAGTTGGGGGTGGGTGGCGTGGTTTTACGCTGGTTCACCTCCTTCCTCCAGGGCTGCTCCCAATCGGTGGTGATAGGAGAGATCTAACTTGCGACCCCTACTGTGTGGGGTGCCACAGGGTTCAGTGCTCTCTCCTCTCCTATTTAACATCTACATAAAGCTGCTTTGTGAGATCATCCGTCACCATGGGTTGAGGTATCATCAATATGCTGATGATACTCAGTTATACATTGCCATCCTGGGTGAAGTAAGTGATGCGGTCGCCACCCTGTCTCAGTGCCTGGGGGCTGTAGGAGTCTGGATGGGGAACAACAGGCTTCAGCTGAACCCTGGTAAGATGGAGTGACTGTGGATTGATGGCCTCTCGGAATCCAGGAAGTTGTCATCTTTGGTCCTGGATGGGGTGGCACTGCCCCATTCAGAGCCAGTGCGGAATCTGGGGGTCCTCCTGGACTCACGACTCTTGCTCAAAGAGCAGGTGGCAGTTGTGGCCAGGAGGGCCTTTGCGCAGCTTCAGCTTGTGCGCCAATTATGCCCTTTTCTGGACCGGAATACCCTCCGAACAGTCACTCACGCCCTTGTCATCTCCCATATAGACTATTGCAATGCGCTGTACATGGGGCTACCCTTGAAGAGTATCCGGAAGCTTCAGCTGGTCCAAAATACAGCCGCGTGGACAGTTATTGGAGCCAGAAAATTGGCACATGTAACTCCTCTGCTGCACGAGTTGCATTGGGTACCAGTTTGCTTCCGGTTCCAATTCAAGGTGTTGGTTATCACCTTTAAAGCTCTACATGGCATAGGACTAGGTTACCTGAGGGAACGTCTCATCCCCAGAACATCGACCCGCCCCACCAGGTCATGCAGAGAGGGCATGCTAAGGACCCCATCAATCAAAGAATTCCATCTAGCGGGGTCCAGGAGGTGAGCCTTCTCTGCAACAACGCCCGCCCTTTGAAACATCTTGCCCCCAAAGCTAAGGCAGGTCTCCTCGCTCCCAACCTTCCGGAAAAATTTAAAGACCTGGTTTTGCCGTTATGCATGGGAGGGGAATGCTAACAGTTCCTCCTGGGGCTGGTTGATCCTATGAAACCCTTTTTAGTATTAACATCCTTGCACTTGGATTTTATATTTATTTATTGATGTTCTGATCTGTATTGTGTTTTAACCTTGTTGTTATTGTGAACTGCCCAGGGTCCTCCGTTGGGGGAGATGGGCGGTAATATAAATCTAAATAATAAGTAAATAATAAATAAGTAGTTTGATCTGTGGGAAGGCGTGCAAATTCTTGTTTCTGTTTGTCTACAAAGGGATCCTGCTGCTGTTGGTCTTGGATCTGCTGCAGAAGATTGCACGGCTTGTGGGTTGCAGCAAACCTCTCTAGCAGGATGATGGTTTGGGGTGGTGACGAAGTCTCTAGACCAGAGCTTTTCAAACTTTTCATGTTGGTGACACACCTTTTAGGCATCCATCATTTCGCAACACAGTAATAACAGGGCTCCCCACCCCCCGGCCCACACAATTGGCTCCTACCTGCAAACCCCACCTCCTGGCCCACACGATTGGCTCCCGCCTGCAATAAAGCAACTGCATTGAATAACCATGGTTTCCTGAATACACTCTAGTTGACATTGCACGTGTTCAGCCATGTTAAGTAATTTACACACCCAGGGGCTGGATTTGTCCAAGAAGCTGAAGCAAAATCAAACCAACCACCTCACAGCTTAGCTTAGGGAAGCGGCTAAGCCACTTTCCCTTCCTGCCCCAGGAAAGCCCAGCTTTATGGCCCCTTCCTCCACGCCCTTCCAGGTTCGCAGGAGGGGTGGCTGCACACCCTGCTCCAGCTTATGGTGGCCACCCCTGGGACTAGCAGGAGCAGCTCTGCAACGCCTCCCCTCAGTCCTGCTGGGCTGTTGTTGCTAGAGGACCCTCTGCCGCTGTGCCATCTCCCTGCTCAGCCTCAACTTTCCCCCATTACCGTAACAGCAAATTAAGGGGGCTTCAAAAGAACACAAGTAGGCAGGTTGACCAGAGGGAGGGAGCGAGGGAGCAAGTCAACTCAAGTCGCCTTTCTCCTCTCCACCAGGCCAATTTACGTAGTGGGGCTGGAATTCAGAAGGGTTGCTTCTACGAGGCACAAGGCGCTGCGCAAGCCCGGGATTTTGCCTCCGTGATGCAGCGGGGTGGGGGAGCGCTGTCCGTGCATGGGGGAGAGGCAAGGCAGTGGTGCTTACTGGCAGAAGGGCAGGGCAGGGCAGGTTCCCCTCCAATCAGCACTTCTGGGTTGTCTCACGACACACCGCGACACTGCCGATGACACAGTAGTGTGTCACGACACCCAATTTGGAAAGCTATGCTCTAGATGTTCATACTTTGGCTTCCAGGAGAGGGCGTTGGCCCACTGATTTTGACCTCAAGGGATGTAGGTTACCTGAAAATTAAACGAGAAGAATAGGGACCAGTGAATTTGACGCTGGTTCTGGTTCTGCGCTGTTTTCAGGTGCTCCAAGTTCCAATGATCTGTCCTCACTTCAACTGGATGATGGGTTCCTTCTAGGTGTCTCCACACCTGGAACGCTACTTTGATCGCTAAGATTTCTTTGTCCCAAATGTTGTAGGCTTTCTCCACGGGTGCCAACTTCCGGGAGTGGTATGCGCAGGGATAGAGCGTGCCAGTACAAGGGTCGGCTTGAAGCAGTATGGTGCCTATGGCGACATCGGAGGCATCCGTCTCCACCACAAATGCCCAGAGTGGATCGGGATATCAGAGGATAGGTTCCATTGTGAAGGCAACTTTTAGCTTCTCGAAGGCTCGTTGTTCAGCATCTCCCCAAATAAACTTAGTCCTTTTACGGAATAGGTTGGATAGAGGAGTGGTGAGATCTTCAAAACGTGGTATGAAGTTCCGGTAGTAATTGGCAAACCCCAGCAGTTGTACGTCCTTGGCCCGACGCGGGGGTTGCCATGACTGTAGTGTCTTTATTTTGTCGGGCTCCATGGCGATGCCGATGGTGGAGATTCAATGTCCCAGGAAGTTGATGGTGTCTTGGGCAAATTTACACTTCTCTAATTTGGCGTATAAATGATTCTCATGCAGCCGCTGCAAAACCATGCGAACGTGCTGGCTGTGTTTGCTGAGAGATGAGAATATTAAAATGTTGTTGAGGTAGATGATCAGGTACTGATCCAGAAGGTCCCTAAAGACGTCATGCAGGAAGTGCATAAAGACCCCGGGGGTGTTGGACAGCCCAAACGGCATGACCGTGTACTCGAATTGTCCGTACCAGGTGCGAAACGCAGTCTTCCATTCGTCCCCCTTCTGAATCCTGACCAGGTTGTAGGCCCCCCTCAGGTCCAATTTAGTGAACACCCGGGCACTGCAAAGTCGCTCCAGGAGTTCAGAGTTCAGTGGTAGGGGGTAATGATTTTTGATGGTGATGTCATTGAGCTGGCAGTAATCACAGCACAACTGCAGCTCCCCCAATTTCTTTTTGATGAATAGCATGGGAGCCACCACTGGAGAGGTGGAGGGTCTGGTGAACCCCCTTTTTAAGTTAATGTCCAGAAAGTCCTTGAGGGTTGCACACTCCAGCTCCAATAGGGAGTAGATGCATTCCACCGGAAGCTTTGCACCTGGAACCAGATCGATGGGGCAGTCATAGGACCGGTGTGGGGAAGTTGGTCCGCCTCCCATTCATCAAAAACGTCAGTGAAGTCCTGAAATTGGGGAGGCAACTGGTGATCCAGAGTGACATGTCTGGCAGCGAGGGTGTGGGAAATGTGCGAGGCGCACTGCAGATTAGGAAATTCCAACGTCCCCATTGACCACACAATCTGAGATTCATGCGCTTGAAGCCACTCAAGTCCCAGCACCAGGGGCAAGTGGGGCACCACAACTACATAAAATTCCACCCACTCCAGATGATTCCTGATCTTCATGAGTAGTCGCTGCATGGTGGAGGACACATGACCGTAGCGAAGCATCTGCCCGTCAATGGTTTTGACATCCAGAGGGGGGCTTCACTTTCTGCTGGGGAACCTCCCACTCCTGGGTGAACCTTACATCCATGACATTCACGGTGATCCTGGAATCGATCATGGCTTGTACCAACTTGGGATTCCTGGAGACCTGCAGGGTGACAGTAACCGCCACATGCTTGAACAGTGCAGAACAGGGTGAGGGAGTTTGGCTTGCCAGCAGATTGGCCCAACCTATTTGCCCTTTTAGGCTGGGCTGAGTCCATTTCCCGATGAGGGGGCAGGTTTGGATTTGGCGGGGCATTTAGTGGCCATGTGCCCCCGAGCCAGCACAGTACAAGCAGAGCCCCTCTCTCTGGCGTTGATCCTTCTCTGCTTGGGTGAGGTGAGGTCTCGCGCCTCCCAGTTGCATTGGTTCATCCAGAGCAGAGGCTCGATTGGCTGGCAGGTGTGGGATGAAGGCCAAAGACAAGGCAGTGCGTCGCCGAGCTCTCTGCTGTTGTAAACACCCATTGATTTGAAGGCAAAGATGCATGAAGGCTGAAGGGTTGAGGGACAGTCGGTTCGGGCCAGCTCATCCAGAATCTCTGAAGACAAGCCTTCCTGAAACTGGCCCAAAAGCGCCTCTTCATTCCACCTCAGGTCGTGTGCCAACAGCCGGAAATCGCCGATGTACTCAGCAACCGGTCGGTGCCCTTGCCTCAGTTCCTGGAGGCGTCTACTGGCGGATTGGGTCTTGACCGGGTCTTCATACATGATCTGGAGTTGCTGACAAAACCCATTGAAGTCATCTAGGAGGGGACTCTGCTGAATTATTAACGGGGATGCCCAGCGTGCCGCGCCCCCCAACAACAATCTGATCAGAAAACCGACCTTGTGGCGATCCAATGGGAAACCCTCTGTGTGCAGACTCAAATACAGCTTGCATTTCACGAAGGGCTCGGGATTAGGATCTGACGCGGCGGCAAGGCAAGGTTGGAGCACGGAGATCGGCCCGCCGACGGCATGAGGTTCAGGAGCAAGATCCGATGCGGCAGCAAGGTAAGACTGGGGCATGGAGATTGGCATGGCTGCGGCATGAGGCTCAGGAGCAAGATCCGACGCGGCAACAAGGCAAGACTGGGGCACAGAGATTGATGCGACGGCGGCTCAGAGCTCAGAAGTGGGTTCAGCGGCAACAGCGACATGGGGCTCAGAAGCAGGATCTGGCGTCTCAGCAAGACGGGGCTCTGGAACAGGGCTTGACTCGTTCTCCGGGTGAGGCACAAGGGCGAATTCCAGCGCAGTGGCAAGGTGAGGCTCAGAAGTGGGATCTAACTCAGTGGCAGCACAAGGCAGGAGATTGCGGCTCACCTCCGCAGGGTAGGACTTCTGTGCAGGGCTAAATGAATGGTTGTCTCCGGCAACCTGCTCTGGTAACTGGCGCCTTTTACCTGCTTGGTTTTCTCACTGTTTTTGGGTCTGGGCCAATCGCATCTCTCGTTGCTTGGTGCGCCTCTCGGCCCTTCTCTTCCATGCACTGATAGGTGGCGATGCGTCCTCCTCCTGGTTTCCACCAACCGGCGCCCTAAGATTTTGCCGCCCAAAGTTTGAAACTAGCCCAATCCCTTGTTCAAATCTCACACCTTTTTCACTGTTTCCCGCCTCGACAACGGTCGGCTCCTCCTCCATCTTGGATTCAACCTCCATCATGACATATAATTAAGATGAGAAAAGAGGTAGCTTTTCTTTTTTTTTGGCAAACTCTCAGTCCATATATGTTATACTATAAGAACTGGGTTATCTGATTAGCACATATGATTCCAAGCACATACACAGACTAGTATTATGAACTAATGCAGAATACAAAATGGTGGTCTTCTTGCTTGTCCCAAACTCTTCTAATAAAGTAAAGATCTTCTGCCTTCTTGCATGTCAGTCCCTTAAATTGAAAAGCTGGCCTTGTAGCTACTGTTGGGAAGTGGTTACTACACTTAGCCCTTTAAGAAAAGAAAAATAAATATGTAAATGCCAGATCCAATATATTGTGGACCCTCACTGCTTTGGGGATCTAATTGAACAGAGAAGTGAACTACAAGGCCTACAGGGCCATTCCAATGTTATGATGTAGGACAGTGTTTCTTAAATGTTTTTCTCTCAGGACCCCTTCCCACTTTAAAAAATTATGGAGGACCCCAAAAGAGCTTTTATTTAGGTAATATGAGGTTATATTTATTGGTATTTACCATATTAAAAATTAAAATTGACGCATTTGCTGCTGCTACCACTTCTCACAATGGTTTGATGGGATTTTAATATTGTATTATTTTTCAACATAGGCTGGCAAATAATTTTGATTTTGTGGACCCCTGGGAGGGTCTTGGGGGACCCCCAGAGGTCCTAGGACCACACTTTAAGAATAACTGATGTAGGAGATTTCAGAAAGAGAAGAAGATGTACTGAAGCCAGAGGCTAGTTTGCTTCCTTTTCATTCTGAGTTATTAATTACCATCCAGGAGAGGTCTGCCTATTTTCCTCCTTCCCATAACAACAAACAAATACATTTCCCTACCCACCGGGTTTTTTCCCCCCTTTTATAGTGTGTACACTTAATGGAATTGTAGGGCGGACCTGTTGCATGCATGCTTTTTCTTCCACTAAACATGTTTATAAGAAAATCAGCTAGTATAAACTGGGTCTGCTCTGTACTGATGCAAGAAGTCCCTGAGTGATTTAACATATTAAACTGAAAGTTGTTCATGGGGAGAAAGCATGCCATGAGAATGTAAACCTGTACTGGCCCGAATATTCACATCATAAATGCCTCTCTTCAGCTTTCTCTTCTGTATAAACAATCATCAAATATTTAAAGAATGAGAGGTTCCACAGCAGTCTGTTTCACAGTGAAACATGACCAAGACCTTTAAAGTTTAGCTTGCATGTTTGCTTTTATATTCACTGCAAATGAACTCAGCAACCATCTAATGTGATATTTCTGTATGTCAATTTAGGAGATGTACTTCTGGCCACAGCCTTTCTGTCCTATTCTGGTCCTTTTAATCAAGAGTTCCGTAATCTCTTGTTAACCAGCTGGCAAAAAGAAATGAAAACTCGGAAAATCCCATTTGGAAACAATCTCAATCTCACAGAGATGCTGATTGATGCTCCAACTGTCAGTGAGTGGAACCTTCAAGGGCTGCCAAATGATGATCTGTCAATTCAGAATGGCATCATTGTCACAAAGGCAGCTCGTTACCCTCTCCTGATTGATCCACAAACTCAGGGCAAGATTTGGATTAAGAACAAAGAAACCAGAAATGAGCTGCAGGTGAATTAAATTCTAGTGTATTTATACCTGCATTTGGAAGTAAACGTATTCAGGAAGGCAGTGAGTCAGTGGAAGGAGTACTAGAAAATATTCCAAAAGAATACACTAATGAGCAACCTGTACTTGCTAAAATTAATTTTGGTTCATTTGGAAACTAGCAATATGTTTTTATTTTTTATTTGGTCTTTGAGTGAGATGGGCGGTGACCAAATTTGAAATATAAATAAATAAATATTGATATTCTAGGCTGTGTTTTTGCATAGGAATTGCTGCTTTCTGTTCTTCTAAAACTACATATTTTTAAAATTAATTGAATTGCATTCCTGCTTTAAAATTGTTAAGAAAGAGTGAAAATGGGGAATATAAATTTCCTAAACAAATCACAAACAAATAATGTTCTAATCTAGCTATGACTTGATCATGAAGATTAAAACTCATCCTTAACCCTAGTTAGTTAATAAAAGTTTTAATTTATCAGCTACTTCTTTTCATCTGAAGTCCAATGTAATTTTTCCCCCTAGCTGGTGACCCATTATCATAATCTATGAACTTTATGATTCTTTTTTCAGATCACTTCTCTAAATCACAAGTATTTTAGAAACCACTTGGAGGATAGTCTCTCTCTTGGAAGGCCACTGTTGATCGAAGATGTTGGTGAGGAGTTGGATCCAGCTTTGGACCATGTATTGGAAAAAAACTTCATCAAAACAGGTTCTACATACAAAGTGAGAAAAATAACATATTCCAACTTCAAAAAACTTAGTTGCATATTTAATTCTAGTTGCTACTTTCAAGTACAATTCTGTCTTTGAGTTTGATGTCAACAAGCATTCTTTAAGAAAATAGATTACAACAGTGGTCTTTAATTTTTGCTATGTTAGTGTAAGGCCCCTGCTTACACTGTTTTACCCAAGTTCCTGAAGTTACCAATAACAGTCTTGAGTCGAGGCTTGGAGATTTAAAGTAACAGCATTTATTTTGGCCAAGACAAAGCTGGGTGAGGTCTCCACAGGCATCTTGACAGTAAAATGCCTGGGAAGATACACACACACACACACACACACACACACACGTACAGTACTTTTATAGGGTTTATAAAGCTCAGTAAGAAAGCATAATGAACTCTCCTCCTAGTCAGAGGGCAAGGTTCCTAAATCTGCATTGCTAGCAGTAAGCATATTTAGAGACCTCCAGGGGCAGTCTTCACGTCTCCTGGTATTCCAAACAATCCTTGGAGAGCGTTATCTCCCTAGAGACAACAGCAAGATCCCTGCATCTCCTTTCACCTAGTTTCTAACAGCAAGCAATTTCCAAAAGCAAGGTGGCATTAGGTAAGCTAAGCTAACCCTTACATTAGGATAAATGATCTGTTACACTTACTTTGTATGGTCCACTATACTTTTTATGGTTGTTACATGGTACAATGCTTGAAAAAAATCCTTTGATATAAAAGTTTTTATTCTAGAATTTTAGTAGGGTATTTCTCTTCAATTCTTGCCAATTTAAAATGTGAGGCATCTTAATTGCCTGCATACTTCTCACTCTAGAAACAAGTGTTTTCCATTTATCATTCTTCCATACTTTTGACTTCTACTTCAACAACTTATTTTTCAATTAATTTTTATGTTTACAATTGAGAGAGAGAGAGAGAGAGAGAGAGAGACCTCTCTCTCTTTGGAGATTCCCAGAATGTGGCTTTAAGATGTGGGATGGGGATGGATTCTTCAAGCTTAATTCTGTATGATTATTTAGAGTTTTCTAAGTATTAATCTATAAGCAGCAGAGGAAAAAAATAGAGAACAGCAACAACCTTATGCTTTTATAAATCAGATGAAGATATTTATTTATTATTTATATTACCGCCCATCAAGATATGTAAATTTATATAGAATAAATTAGTTTTGGAAATGTCATTTATGTGTCTTATGCTAACATATGCAACTTTACTTACCTAATAATTATTTGAAATGTTAGGTGTGTTTTATTTACACAAAATTAAAATAATACTTCATAAATGCCCAGCTGTTGTTTGAAGGAGTACAATTCATCTTGTAGGCATCCATTTGGAATTATTTTTCTTAATTAGGTAAAGGTTGGGGATAAAGAAATGGATGTGATGAATGGCTTCAGACTTTATATTACCACCAAACTTCCAAATCCAGCCTATACCCCTGAAATTAGTGCTCGCACCTCGATCATTGATTTTACTGTAACTATAAAAGGTCTGGAAGATCAGCTTCTAGGAAGAGTCATTCTAACCGAAAAACAGGTACGCAGAAAGATTTTTATGAATAGTTTTGTGACTGTTTATTGAGGTACATTTTTATTACACTGACGGGGTTCTTATTTTTTTGTGATGCATTATATTATAGTACGCCATATTCTGATAAAATAAGCAATTGTAGATACGTATCTTATATGCCTTCCCCCCCTTTTTTTTGCTCTAAAGTTTTTTTTACAAATTGAAACCATTTAGACTTCTGTGAGAAAAGCAACGGACATATTTTAAAGGTGTTTCTTACAGTGTCTTAGCATAGTTCTTTTAATTGATTTTGTAGTATACAAAAGAGTACTATGTACTACGTTTTTATTTTTCTGTTTGCTACCCAGAGTTCCATTGGTAGATGGGTAGCCATATAAATTTGTTGAACAAATAAAATAAATAAACTTAACCAATAGGTACTAGACAATAAAAATATTTGTATGTTTAACTGGCACATTTCTTCTTAAGTACAGAGATGCTGGGGAAGAGGTGACAGTTAATGAGTTCCTAGTAGACACTGAGGGGAGTTTTAACTAATAAAAAGCACACCTTCAGAACTACTATTTCCTTTTAGGGGAAAGCATCCATTGATTTAAAAAATTGGGGAAGCCCTGAAGAAAGATATTTACTAAGCTCAATGCAGAGAAAGAATTTTTTATTTTATTTATTTATTTATTGAATTTATTCCCCGCCCATCTCCCATACAAGGGACTCTGGGCGGGTCACAACAATCAAAGTTAAAAACGATACAATAAAAGTCTAAAAAATACAATATAAATAGATAAAATACAAGATGAAGGACGTAGGGAACGTAGCATAGATAGTGTTGCTACGGGGCTAGCCAACCCCAGGAGGCGCTACCGCCTCTATTGTCCCAGGCCAGGTGGCAGAGCCAGGTCTTAAGGGCCTTCCGAAAGGTCAGGAGGGAGGGGGCCAGTCTCACCTCCGGGGGCAAGATATTCCATAGGGCGGGCGCTATCGCAGAGAAGGCACGCCTTCTGGACCCCACTAGATGGAACTCTCTTGTTGAGGGGGTCCGAAGCATGCCCTCTCTGCATGCACGGGTGGGGCGGGCCGACGTTATCGGGACGAGACGGTCCCTCAGGTACCCTGGTCCTATGCCATGTAGGGCTTTAAAGGTGATCACCAACACCTTGAATTGGACCCGGAAGCAAACTGGCAGCCAATGCAGCTCGCGAAGCAGAGGTGTTACATGGGCCGATCTCCTGGCCCCCGTAACTGCTCGCGCCGCCGCATTCTGCACCAGCTGAAGCTTCCGGATACTCTTCAAGGGTAGCCCCATGTAGAGCGCATTACAATAGTCTATACGGGAGATGACAAGGGCGTGAGTGACTGTTCGGAGGGCCTCCTGATCCAGGAAAGGGCGCAACTGGCGCACAACTCGAAGCTGTGCAAAGGCCCTCCTGGCCACAACTGCCACCTGCTCTTCGAGCAGGAGTCGCGAGTCCAGGAGGACCCCCAGATTCCGCACTGGGTCCGAGTGGGGTAGTGCAACTCCACCCAGAACCAAAGATGACAACTTCCCGGATCCAGGGGGGCCGTCAATCCACAGCCACTCCATCTTACCAGGGTTCAGTTGAAGCCTGTTGTTCCCCATCCAGGCCCCCACAGCCTCCAGGCACTGAGATAAGGCATTGACCGCATCACTTACTTCACCCGGGATGGAGATGTATAACTGGGTATCATCGGCATATTGGTGATACCTCATCCCGTGGTGACGGATGATCTCGCCCAGCGGCTTGATGTAGATGTTGAATAGGAGAGGAGAGAGAACCGACCCCTGAGGCACCCCACAAGTCAGGGGTCTCGGGTCAGCTCTCTCCTCCCCTATCAACACCGACTGGGAACGGCCCTGGAGGAAGGAGGCGAACCAGCGCAAAACCACGCTGCCCGCCCCGAACTCCTCGAGCCGTCCCAAAAGTATACCGTGGTCGACGGTATCAAAAGCCGCTGAGAGATCTAAGAGAGCAAGGATGGACGCACTCCCTCCATCCCGCTCTCGCCAGAGATCATCCATAAGCGCGACCAATGCGGTCTCTGTCCCATATCCCGGCCTGAAACCTGACTGAAAGGGGTCCAGATAATCCGTTTCCTCCAGAATCCTCTGGAGTTGCAACGCCACCGCCTTCTCAACCACCTTTCCCAAAAAGGGAAGGTGGGAGACTGGGCGAAAATTGCCCAGGATGGTAGGGTCCAGGGATGGTTTCTTGAGGAGGGGGTGCACCAGCGCCTCCTTAAAGGCAGCCGGGAACACCCCCTCACTCAAGGACGAATTTATAATCGCCTGGACCCAGCCACATGTCACCTCACTAGCTGATTTAACCATCCAGGAGGGACATGGGTCAAGTTGGCATGTGGTGGCATTTACAATCCGGAGGATCCTGTCTACTTCATCAGGCCCAACAGGATCAAACTGCTCCCAGATAACATGGCAAGTACGGGCCTCTGGCATCTCCCCAGATCTTATCCCACGCTTGGAGTCCAACTTGGAATGAATCTGAGCGATTTTGTCCTGCAGATGCTCAGAAAACTCTTCCGATCGGCCCTGTAAATGGGTCTCCCCTTGCTCCTGACCCAAAAGCGATCTTGTAATCTTAAACAGGGCCGTCGGGCGGCATTCTGCGGATGCAATAAGAGCGGAGAAATATTCACGTTTCGCCGCTCTTACCGCCACAAGGTAGGCCTTAACTGCGGCTCTAGATTGTGTTCGGTCAGATTCAGTCTTCGTCTTTCTCCAGCGGCGCTCTAGACGTCTCTTAACCCTCTTCAAAGCCCTCAGCTCATCCGTAAACCACGGCGAGTGACGGGCCGAACAGGGCCGGAGAGGTCGCACAGGCGCGATCTTGTCCAGAGCCCTGGCCGCTTCTCTATTCCAGGCTGCGGCCAGGACCTCCACTGGACCGTGAAGCAAGTCCTCGGGAATAACCCCCAGCTCCTTCTGAAACCTCACTGGGTCCATCAGTCACCGAGGGCGGACCAATCGAGTAGGTCCCGCCTCCCTGCGGAGTGGGGCAGCAGAGGAGAGTCTCAGGGTCACCAGGGCGTGGTCTGACCATGACAATGGGGAAAGATGTAACTCTCCCCTCAGATCACATTGCCACTGCTCGGACAAGAAAACTAAGTCCGGGGTGAGACCACTGTCACGAGTCGGGTCACGAATAATCTGAGACAGGCCCATAGCTGCCATGGTAGCCATGAACTCCCGGGCTGCCTCCGAGGACCGCCCCAGGGATGGCAAATTGAAGTCCCCCAGAACCATAAGTCTGGGGAACTCCACCGCCAACCCCGAGACAGCCTCGAGCAGCTCAGGCAGGGAGGTCGCTACGCAGCAGGGAGGCTGGTACAGCAGCAACACTCCCAACTGTTCTCGTGAACCCAACTTGAAAAACAGGGTCTCACACCCGGTCACTTGTGGAGCAGCGCCCCTGAAGGCCACAAGGGACTCTCGGATGACAACTGCCACCCCTCCTCCCCTACCCCGGTGTCTCGGCTGATGCCACACCCGAAACCCAGCTGGGCACATTTCCGAGAGGGCTACTCCCCCCTCTGGGCCCAGCCAGGTCTCGGTAATACACACCAGGTCGGCCCCCTCCTCTGTGATTAAATCACTTATAAGGGGGGCCTTGTTATTCACCAACCTGGCGTTCAGCAGCAACAGTCGGAGACCGGAGCCCACGAGGATCTGCTTACCAGGGCCTGGGTATGAACACGGGGGGCCGGAACGCGCCACCGGTAACAAACACCGGGGGCGCCTTCCCCGATAATGGCTCGCCCTCCGGTTCCCGTCATACCGTCCCCTGCCCGTCACCACCTGAATCAAATGGCCCACCCCCCAGCCCCCAGAGATTCCCGACTCTGGCCTAGTAGCCTCCACTCCCAGGCCTCCGGAATTCTTGGGCTTAATCAAGGGTCCCTTATCCCATTCATCCATCATCCAATCTCACACAAATCGGGTAGTGACAAGACCCCCAGTGCACCAGCTCACGCTCTCGGCACTGCAAGGATCCAGCACCACCCCCAGTCACGCTCTGTACCTCTCCCTCGACTTCTCTCACTGGTCAGGGAGAGGTACCAACACTCACCAACAATCACTCCTACCCCACCTCACTCTCACTCAGGGGGGTACTCTTACAAAACCATACAATCTTGGCCCCTCCCACCTCGTCTCTCATCCAGGGGGGGGGTCCACATTCATACTAAGGGACCCCTATAAACCCTCTGCCACCTTATATTAAATGGGACACTGTCCAGGTCTTCATAGAGGTTAGTCCGTGTTGTCGTTATTTTTCGTCTGTCCTGGTCTCCTGGACTCCAGCCTCTGCCCCATCTGCACCTTCCAGGGCCGCAGGGTTCGCCCCCAACTCCAGCCAGTTCTAACATCAAGGCTTCTGAACCCTCTCTAAAATTGGCCCAAGAAAAGTCCAGCTTGTCTCCGGGGGGGGGGGGGGGCAACTCGTCTGAGGGCTCTGTTGCAACAGCTGGGATCTCTCTCTCTGTACCACGCCGGCTCTACTAGGCCCCCGTCGACTCCACCGGCCTAGTCCGAACCCCGACTGACTCCACCTCCAGAGCCCCTCAGCAGCCTCCGTCAAACTTCAGCCCTGTAAGCTCTGCAAGCTCTGCCAGCCCAGCTCGACGACCAACAGCCTCAGTCTCCAGCCTCTAGCCGCGTCCGGCTGCCTCCTACAGTTTCTGGTGGGCTCCCGGCCTTTACCAGCTCCGTCGGCCCAGCTCCCGGCCTTCACCAGCTCCGTCGGCCCAGCTCCCGGCCTTCTCCAGCTCCGTCGGCCCAGCTCCGGCCCAGCTCTGGCCCAACTCGAACCCCAAGACTCTGGCCCGCAGCAGACCTCCAAGGGCTATGGCGTCTTTGGCAATTCACCGGGCTCCTTTCCTCGTGCGGATTCATGGAGCCCCGACCCGGACACACGGTCTCGCCCCTGCACTCCCCTCGGAGAAAGCCACTCACCGCCAACACCCTCACCTCTCCAAACCCCAAAGGTGAATTTTTAGGGGTTTTTCGGTGGGTTTTCGGTGGGTTTTCGGCTTTCCTGGAACAGTCAGCGGCCGCGCTGACTTGCGGCCGCCATCTTGATTTCTTTTTGAATAATTAAGTTCTCTATGTTGCTCCCTTCAAGATCTCCCAAATTATTTTCTTTTCTTTCCATGACTGGTATTTATATTTATCTTTTTTAAAAAATATATTTTTATTTGAATATATATATGAAATAAAAAATGGTATAGAAATAGAATCAAGTAAATAAAAGGAATTTACAAATCTGGTGAAGTTATCATTTTTCCATATTTATAAGTGATTAAATATACTTGAATATCTTTGATCCCCCAAATCACTATTAAAACTCTATGCAGAATACAAATGTCAGGAATAACAAGGAATACAGTATAGATCATACAATAAGATTATGAAATTATAAATTCTAATGAATTCTTTTTAAAAAAAATAAAAAGGAAAAAAGTTACTACTAATATATAAAAGAAGAAAAAGAAAAAAGAAAGAGAAAAATGTATGAAAAAATATAAAGAATAAAAATCGCTAGATTATTATTAAAAACTACTTGCTTACAAATTGTGCTCTTCCCACCCATTATACCCCAGCTATTGATTGTAACTAATATATTAGGAAAAGTTTTTGATTTTATTTTGAATCCTTTCATCTATTTCAAATTTTCTTTTCCTTTAAATACCATACTGTAAATGTCTAAGTTTGTTGTGTAATATATGATATATAAGGATGCCATTCTTCCTTGAATTTAGTTAAATTGTGAATATATACCATTAATTTTGTCATTGCTATGTATTCTCCAAGTTTGATGTCATCAGCAAAGTGTCTCTTTTTGCCAGATTTGTCCATGCAGCCATCAACATGTACTGTATCTTAATAAATTGTGATATTTCTTATTTATATGTTCTGGAACAAATCCTATAGAAATATATACTGGGTCTCTTATGAAGACCCAGTAGCCCAAGAAGAAAAAAACAGGAGTTATCTACAACATACAGTGTAAGGACTGTAGCAACCACTATATGTAGGACAGATGGGCAGAAGACTAGCAGAGCACATCCACAAACACCAACTAGAAGTCAGAAGACACAATGAAAACTCCTTAATCTCACAACAGATGGACAAACTCAACCATACTTTCAACTGGGAAACTCTGAGTATCTTAAACCAGACCAAATCAAAAAATGCTAGAGAATTCCTGGAAGCTTGCCACTCAGACCGAGCAGCCATCAACAGACACATAGAGGTAAACAACATTTACATACCATTCATAAGAGACAATAGAAAAGCCAAAAGATCAGAACACCTCCTTGCCAGCAATCAACACCCAGATATTCAAAGTTTAATACCAGGATTAGCACCAGAGGAACAATCAAACAGCACAATATACCCTAATCAAGGAACTATTAACTCAGTCAATCAATCAAGCAGCAAACAACAGCCCAATCAAGGAACTCCTAAGGAGAGAACAACACCGCCACCAACACAAGCAGGACAAGCCATGGTATATAAACAGAGAGCAAATCCCACTCCCTTTTCGCACTGAAGATGTTGCCTAGTCTGGCAATGAAACGTCTGCAAGAAAACAGCAAGGCTCAGAGAGCACCAAGGACTCCACAGGAAAATAATACTTTTAAAAGACCTTAAAACAACAGCAAAGAGCTTAATCAAGATTTTGACTAAGAAAGTTATAAATGGATAAAGGGGACAATATTAGTTTTAAAGATAAATATTTTGGTGAAAGTGCTTTTAGTATTATGTGGAATTAATTAAATAAACAAACAGATCAGACCTTCCTGGGAATGTTGATTGTCTGACATCAAAGGGAAAAGATAATTGGTGGAATTTACAAAACAAGGGGATAAAACAGGAGACGGACTGTGTCATTAAAACTATGGACTAAAGCCTTAAGGGTATAAAGAAAGTGAACGAGGAAAAATAAAGAGAGAGAAGCCTGTCTTTTACCTTCAGCTTTGTAACTGATTTACTTTTACTCTTGTATTATAAATTAAAAAATGGCAACCGCCAGAAAAGCTGCAAAGCAAGGTGAAAAAAGAAGAGGTTCGTTAGAGCAACCAACAGAAAAGGGACTTACTCCACAAATATTACAAAAATTGTTTGAAGAGATGAGAAAGCAGATATATGAATCTGTGAAATCTATTAAAAGCGAGCTGGTTGCGTTTGAAGAGAGAATGGAAAAAAGAAAGAGATGAATGAAAGAAGAAGTTATAAAAAAAATCAAAGAATCAATAGGGTACCTTACAAGAGAAGTTAAACAAATTAATGACAACGTGGAAATGTTAGAAAGTAAAACAGAAATAATAAACAGAGAGATGGAAAAGGACTTAGACAACCTGGTGTTACTGGAATTGAGACAAAGAATTCTGCCTGAGACTTAGAGCAGTTCCAGAGGATCCAGGAAAAGACACTAGAGAAAATGTTGTTTAGTCTTTAACAAATTTTCTGGAATGGGATGAAGATTATGTGGAGGCAGAAATTGATAAAATTTATGGAATCAATGTGCGATTTTCAAAATTGAGAAATCTACCAAGGGATATATTCTTGTGCACTTTGGCAGAAAGACCAAAGATCAAGTATTACAGCAGCATTTTACTACCAGACTAAAGATTAATAAATCAGATGTGATTTTACTTAAAGAAATTCCAATTAGAATACTGCACAAATGGAAAAAGTATTTGTTTTTGACCGACAAACTTAAACAGAAAAAGATACCATTTTGATGGGATAAATTGGAAGGAGTGATCTTTGTTTTTAAACAACAGAGGTTCAGATAGAATTCAGTCCAAAAAGCAAGAGAATTTTTAGAAAAGTTTAAAGGGGAACTGGAAGAAATGCAAATGGAAATGACAAAGGGCCCTAGCACTGTGGACCCTAAACAACCACAACAAGAAACTGAGGAAGAGACTACCATGTTAGGTTGTACAGGTACTGACTTTTCTAAGTTTTTGGCATAAATATGGATTATAAATGCCCAATGTGGAATATAAATAGAGCAAATGCTCCTCAAAAAAGAAAATTATTTCACTACTTAAAAAAAATAAAACAAGATGTAGTCTTTTTGCAAGCAACACATATTAGAAAAAAGGATATAAAATATTTGATTTGCAAAAATTTGGATGAAGAATTTATTTCAGCAGGAGTTAAAAAGATAAATGGAGGTTTTTGTATATAAACCCCCAATTACAACCAGAACTGATATTGACTGATGTTTATGGTAGATATGTGGGAGTGGAAGCTACTTTGCATGGGGCCAAGACTTTGATAATGGGAATTTATGCTCCAAATGAAGACAAAGTTACCTTTTACAAAGGACTTATGGATAAATTAATGGACTTACCATATGAAAATTGGTCTTTAATGCGGGACTGGAATGTAGTAATTTGTCCACAAAAGGACTGAACCTCTGAGAAAGATATTAAAACAACACAAGGGAAACTACCAAAAGTTCTTTTTGACTTGATGGACAATTTGGAACTGGTAGATGTATGGAGACACAAAAATGGTGATGCAAAAGAATATACTTATTTTTCTGAAAGACACATATTTTTCAAGAATTGATGTGTTTTAGATATCTAAGAATTTGGCTAATGTTCACAGAGTGGAGATATTGCCAAAGACTTGTTCAGACCATAACCCAGTGACTTTAGTACTTAAAAGGAAAACCAGTTCCTTCAGATGGAGGTTAAATAAAACATTATTGCAGAAAGAAACAGTAATGGAAGACTGTAAAAAAAATTAAAAATTATTGGCAATGATCTTAATATAAGATATAAGAACGGTTTGAGACACAAGTAAAGCTTTTATGAGGGGACATTTCATACAGCATGATCAAATCGAATTATCCATTCAGTCATATCCGACCCTTGGTGATTCCATAAGCCAGCTCTCTCCATGATTTCCAATCTTGTACAGTTTCTTTCAGTTGCTTTAAATTTTGGCCTGTGTCTGCTTTGATTACATCCAACCAGTGCGTTGTTTGGCGTCCTCGTCATCTTTTGCCACTGACCGTTCCAAGCATAACATCTTTCTCCAACAATGTTGATCTCATGACGTGACCAAAGTAACTAAGTCTAAGTTTTGTTATTTTTTTTTCTAGTGACATGTCCGGTTTTATGCGCTTCAACACTTCTGGAGCCTCCTCCAACACCATAGTTCAAAAGAATAAATTTTCCTTCTTTCCAACTTTTTCATTGTCCAACTTTCACAGCCATAAGTAGTTATGGGGAACACGATAGTGCGGACTAGTCTACATTTAGTCATCAAGCTGACATCCTTGCTTTTCCATATTTGATTCATACTCATCATTGCTGTACGACCCAGCATGATTCGACGTTTAATTTCTCGGCTACATTCACCATTTTGATTGACCACTGATCCTAAAAAGGTGAATTCTTCCATGCATTCCACCTCATCTCCATCAATTACTATTTTGATGTTTCCATTCTTTGCAGTTGTCATGAGTTTGGTCTTTTTCTATTCAGAAAGAGGCCAAACTTCTCGCTTTCTTCTTTGAGTCTCATGATTAGGTGCTTTAGGCCTTCCTGGGTTTCTGAGATGAGGGTTGTATCATCTGCGTATCTAAGGTTATTGATGTTTCTTCTGCCAATTTTTACCCCAATTTCTGATTTGTCTAGCTCCAGTTTCCTGATGATCACTTCGGCGTACAAGTTGAATAAGAAAGGTGACAGAATTCAACCTTGTTGCACACCTTTCTAGATCTTGAACCAATCAGTGTCACAATATTGAGTTCGTAGAGTGGCTTCTTGATTTACATACAGTGATTTCATCAACTTCACTAAATGTAGTGGCACCCCAAGGTCTGCTAGGGCTCTCCATAGATTGCCATGGTCAACACAATCAAAAGCTTTCCTGTAGTCGATGAAGCACATATAAATATTCTTTTGATATTCGCAACATTTTTCCATTATCCATTGAATGTTTGCAATGTGATCATGGGTGCCACGGCCCCGTCGGAAACCAGCTTGGACATCTGGCAGTTCCTTTTCGATTATTGGAGGCAGGCGTTGTATGATTTTCAGTAGAATCTTGCTAGCGTGAGATATGAGAGCAACAGTGCGGTAGTTAGAACACTCCCTTGAATACCCTTTTTTTTGGCAATGGAATAAACTTTTTTCCAGTTATGTGGCCATGTGTTGGTTTCCCAAATTTTCTGGCACAAAGCTCTGATAATTGCAGTTGGTACTGGCCTTAACAATTCAGCAGGGATGTTGTCAACTCCTGGGGCCTTGTTGTTTTGCATTGGTTCATTGCCCACTTGACTTCTTCATCAAGGATGGCTGGTTCTAGTTCTGTTTCCTTATCCTCCTCTCTTTGATGTTGCTCCTCTGTACTAGTAGCATACAGCATAATAGCAAACTCCAAAAAAGGGAGAAGAGAGAACACAGGTGATTTTAGATCAGATAAAAATGAAAGAAGAATTAAAGAAATTCCCAAAAAAGAAAATTATTTCACAACAAATTTAACTTTTACAATGGCAGTTGTCTCTGTTAACAGTAAGAGAAATGGAGGTAAAAATAAATTATGCAAAACAAATTTTGAATTTGCAAATAAACCAGGGAAATGGTTGGCATATAAATCGAGGAAAGAAAAAGAGAAAAAAATGATATTAAAACTACAAAATGGAAATACCGTAATAACTGATAATTTAAAGATGCAAAAATATTTCATCAATATTACTCTAAATTATATAAAGGAGAAGAAATTTCCCTGGCAAAGGTTGATGTATATTTAAAGAAACAAAACTTACCGAACATTACAGAAAAACAGAAACAATTAATGAATGGACCTATAACAATAAGGGAAGTTTGTGAAGCTATAAAAAAGGTTAAAATAGGGAAAGCACCTGGACCAGATGGTTTATCACCCTCTTATTATAAACATTTTGAAGATGAACTGCTACAAGCGTTGCAACACATGATGAACTCTATTTTACAAACTGGAAAGATACTGGAAAGATAAGGCCAATATAGCATTAATACCTAAAGAAGGTCAAGATTTGACCTCACCAAAATATTACCGCCCAATATCATTACTAAATAATAATTATAAGTTATTTATGATGATTTTAGCTGACAGAATGAAGGTGGTTTTATAGGACTTTATTCATGAAGATCAGTGTGGGTTTTTACCTAAAAGACAGCTAAGGGATAATGTTAGAAATGTACTGGATATTTAGGAATACTTGGAACAACATAATGAAAAACAAGCAGCATTGATTTTTCTTGATGCAGAAAAGGCCTTTGATATTTTGAATTGGACTTTCTTGTTTAAAATTTTGGAGGATATGGACTTTGGTGAAAATTTTATCTAATGAGTAAAATTGATTTAAATTTCACAAAAGGCACAGAAGATTGTGAATGGGGAATTAACAAAACCTTGTGAGACACAGAAAGGGACTAGACAAGGATGCCCCTTATCACCATTGCTATTTATTTTAGCTTTGGAAGTATGAGTAGAACTATAAGGCGAGATGAGAGAATTGCTGGAGTGAAGATTAAAAGAGAAACTTATAAATTATGGTGTTTGTGGACAACCTGGTGATAATCTTGGAAGATCCTCTAGAAGGAATATAAATATTAATGGAAAAACTAAAGGACTTTGGGGTATTAGCTGGCTTTAAAATTAACAAACAGAAGATGAAAGTTTTAACAAAGAATATGAACATCGAAAAACAAAAGGAATTGATGGAGAAAACTGGTTTTATGATTGAGAAAAAAATGAAATATTTGGGTATCACCATGACTAATATGAATTGTATGTTATACCAGAATAATTATGTTAAGACATGGAATGAGATTAAGAAGGACATGATACAAAGAATTTTAAAGATTAACATTCAACTGAAACCAGAACTTTTCTTGCTGGGATTAATGGATAGTCAATTAAAAAGGGCCATGGAAGATTATTTTTATATATGATGACTGATGTGAGACTATTATATGCGCAAAAATGGAAAGTTTCTGAAATACCCACAATGAAGGAATGGTTGGTGAAGTTGATAGAACTAGCAGAGATGGTAAAATTAACTTATTTGATTAGAGAAAGATCAACTACATTTGTCAGAGTCTGGAAACCCCTTATGGACTTTTTGCTGAAAAAAGAGAAAACTTGTGATTTACAGGTTTGAAGATCAGAAAGGGTAGCTTATGGAAAGAAGGAAATTATGATGTAACCTTAGAGACAGAGGTTAAAATATAAATGCATTTATAACCGCTGTCAAAAAGATTGGAAGCAGCTTCTTTATAATCTTTTTCTTTTTCTTTCTTTTTCTATTTTCTTTCCTACTTATTCACTATTCTTCCTTATTTTCTTTGTTTCTTTTCTAATATTTGTATTTTTATCTTATTAAAAATTTCTTCAATAAAAATTATATTTAAAAAAATCCATGAAAGCTGAGGTTGTTTGCATCATCAGCAACATCTAAATTAAACCATCTTAATTCATAAAAAGTTTATTATTGTGGTTTGGAGGACAAAAACAGACCATACTTTCCTGATTTGTAGGGACAGCTGAAGTGTGAATCCCTCTCAGGGAGATAACGGGTGGAGAAGAGTCCTCAGAGTCCCTGGAGTGGTCAGAGTAAAACATTACCTCTTTTAGTTTTGAAGGATTTTAACGGGAACACCCTTTTGTTCCTAGGACTCCCCAACTGCCCGAACTCACGAGCGAAATAACCACATAAATTCGCCATGCCCATTCTAGTAACATCATGATTTCACCAGCCACAACATCTGCAAACCTTGGGTGCTAACTTTTTTTTTTTAAGAGAATGGATCTGTCAGGGAGATAACTGGTGAAGAAGGAGGGGGCTCCCTCCAGGGGGATAAACGCATGCGCAGTACTGAATCACTTTGCTTTCCTCCCAAGAGGCTAAAGAAGGCCCTGCCCTAGTTTCTTGGGCCCTTTCTATGAGCATCACTAATTCATTTCATTTTAGCTGGATTCTGTCTAGCAGATTAGAACAATAAAGCACTAGAGCCTTTACACCAAGTCTCAGCGTGTTCCTTCACTCGAAGTCAGGACAATTCCACTAATCAGAAGGTCAAAGAAAAGAAGGGAGCAGGTTGCCTTGAGCTTTGAATTTGATAGCTAATTGGATGTTTAGTTATTACACACAAGTCAGACTATTATGTCTGATCCTAATTACATTTCTGTACTTGTTAGGGCCCAAGTAGTCATGGCTTCAAACTTATATTTGGATTTGGCACTTAGTAGTCATGGAAAAAATAGGATAATTTATGAGAACTTGGGGGAAGCTGGCTGGAGAATGTGATAATTTATTTCTCTGAAATGTTCCTAATTAAAAAAAAAAAGTTTTCCTCTGAGCAACTATTTTGTAAAGAGAAAACATCATTTCTGCCAGTGGATTATTTTTTCCTAATGTAAATAGCAACTTTGAAGGTATGCTTTAAGATGTGTTTTTCATTAGCCAATGAGGACAGAGTTAAATCTCCCAACAGTGCCTGCCGAGAGCTCAAAATTATCACATTTTCCCCAGCAACTGATGTTTTTATTTGAAAAAAATGTGCAAGTTAAACATAATGGTCTATTTATTGTCTTGCTTAGATTGGCTGCTAAGTTGTCAGATTCTTTTCTCACTGAAATTCAAATGGCTTCAAATTGTGAAAGAACATTAGAATGAGTTAAAAGAAATTGACTACATAAGATAACACATATCTAGGTCACATCTAGATGATAACATTTTTAGTTAATTATCAGGATGTCATTCCTGCCAGCAAAAGGCTAAATCTATTCTTCCAGTTTTAATTCTTCCTTTAGGTATCTCAATTAGTAAGGTATGTTAAATAGTGAAATAAATGAGACTTATGCAGTGATGTTCAGAATATAATAGTAAAATAATTGTTCATGCTATATGTGAAATTAGCTTCTATTTTCCACAGAGAAAAACCTCTTAGACGTAAGATCACATGGTGGAACTTTGTAATTACATGTATTTATATCCTGAAAATGTCTTCTCCTCAACCATTTTCATTCCATTTTGAAATGGAAACTAATTAAAACAAATGACATGTTCCCTCATTGCTTTCTGGATTATCTTTTTATTCTTTTGCTTCAAAGGTAATGCTCAGATTTTCTATAATGGCTTGTCCAAAGAAAACTCATAATTCTCATAAATTACTTTCATAACCTCCAATTACATTTTCTTTTGTTTTTACAGACTGTATGTGCCATAGGTCAGTCTTTTTACAGGGAAGACATTTTTTAGCTCATATTCAAGTTATATTCTGCACAAAACAGCAAGAGCAGCTTTAGAATTAGATACAAACTAATGTTACTTTTGGTAGCAAAAACAGGGTTAAATTAATGATTCCCATCTATACTCAGCCCAACTCACCTCACAGCATAATTGTTGTGGGGAAAATAGGAGGAGGAAGGAGTATTAGGTATGTTCACCACCTTGAGTTATTTATAAAAATAATAAAGGTGGGATAAAAATAAAAAAACAATGTAAGTTGCTGAACATTTCTTGCAGTGCGCCCCAACCTTGACAATCTTTAAATAACTATTTGCTACCTTTTCAAGACATCCCCAATCTCTGCCTGAAGCTCTCACCTCATTTTTCCTAATGATAGTACCACTGTTGTGTGTGCCATCTGGGAAGACACTATGTATGAAACATTAAACATGAATAAGTCAAAACATCTTTAAATCCGCTTAATGTAGTAAACAGTGTTATATCCTGTGATCTACATGCTGAATGAAAAAATCATGTGGTAGTGGGTTCCATGGGATACTTCCAGTCCACTTCATCACAACATCCCAAACTTCTTTCTACCCACACTTTTCTTAGCTCCTGGCTCTTTCATCAAAATTGTGGTGATGACTGCCTGGGTGTTGGGTAGTGCAGTCTGAATATGAAGAATCTGCCAATGCTCACTTGAATAATCTTAATGTAGTTGGTGGTGGTTCAGAATATGATTTCCCCCCTACCTTGCTTTGAGTAGTCCTTCAGATCAGAGTGTCATCAGGGGCAGAGAACATCACAGGAAATGGACATTTGATAATGAATGAATGTATTTTGGTAGCAATACTTTGGCTACCAGTTCAGCAATGCATTGGTACTGTACTGTAGATGCATGTATTAATGGGACTGCTTCCAACAATACATTGCACTGATGTATGTCTTTATGAAATGCTTTAACAGGAGTTGGAGAAAGAGCGAACTGATCTTATAGAAGATGTGACAGCTAACAAAAGGAAGATGAAAGAACTGGAAGATAACTTGCTGTATCGACTGACAAGCACACAAGGCTCTCTGGTAGAAGATGAGAGTCTCATCACTGTACTTAGTAACACAAAAAAAACAGCAGAAGAGGTGACCCAGAAACTGCAAATATCAGTTGAGACTGAAGTACAGATTAACTCAGCTCGGGAGGAATACAGACCAGGTGAGATGATTCTCCCCCTCCCGAGCTAATGATCAAAACTGTAATTATTGCTTGGACTGTAGCATGTTGAGGGCCAAAATTAGCCAGGCCCAAAACCTATTTGAGGAAGATTGGGGGGCGGGGGAGCTTTAATGGATTCATGACAATCTCCTTGCAACTTTCCTTAAGGTAAAGGTTTTCCCCTACACAGTCGTGTCCGACTCTAGGGGCCGGTGCTCATCTCTGTTTCTTAGCTGAAGATCCAGCGCTGTCCAAAGATGCTTCCGCGGTCATGTGGCCAGCATGACGCACGCGGAACTTATCCACAGGATTTAAGTGAGGAGGAGAATTGGGGCTCCTAGAACTGCAGCATTCATCTGTTGTCACTAACAGACTAAATACAGGGGAATAAATCTCTAGTATCTAAAATTTTGCAAGAAAAAAAAACCTTCTGTAAAGAAGAATGGCTCTTACTGAGTAGTAAGTAATAACAATGAAGCAGATGGAGTTTGGAGCTGACAGTACAGTTTTTGAATATGTAGATGAATGCAGTGCAGTGATGTGGCAGAAACAAAAGTGTTGGGGGAAGATATCTCTTTTTCTTCTGTAAATAGAAAGTGGTTCCAGTGCACAAAAGCTTTTTAGCTATTTATCATCAGACACTATTAATAGTCAGTATGGGATTTTACAATTATGGATTTAATAGGGTGCTCTGGTTTTATATCTCTGTTGATCAAATCCAATCTTGTTTTGTTCAGTTGCTACCAGAGGCAGCATTCTCTATTTTCTGATAACTGAGATGAGTATGGTAAATGTCATGTATCAAACTTCACTTCGACAGTTTTTGGGCCTGTTTGATCTTTCACTTGCAAGGTAACTATGATTATCTCAAATTTTTCACATTCAGGATTAACAAAACTTGGCAGAGCTTTCAGAAAGCTGAAATGATGTGATATAGCCATCATCATTTAGAATCTGCAAACCCATGTCGTTAATCCCATAGTTTGAGAACAAGTTCTGCATTTTTTCAAGCATAAAAAATCTATTTGATCAGAAACAACAGTGGGATAGGAAATACTTGCTCATAATGTGATCCAGAGTACAGTACCTCTTGTTTTATTTCTTGGCTCTACAAAATTGCTCTACCTAGCAGCTTTCCCCAAAACTTGTGATGGAATGTATCCCTGAAGGGGGGAGGTGATGTGATGGATCTCGGAGCTGGAGGAGGAGGAGGCGCATTCCAGACCGATAGGTGTTTTCACAGTGTGTAAAGCCTTAGGGGGCCGGCTGAGAAAGTTAGGCTGGCCCCGCCTTAGAGTCCCAGTATTTTCCCCTTAGATCAGTTAGGGCACCTTTAGTCTGGCAAGATTGTGTATACAGCAAGAGCGATAAAGAAACTAGAGCTACAACCCCTGCTCAGCGTGGTTCTTACCCAGATTCCCTGACAAAATTACATGTTAGTTTTTGCCATTGGTTCATTACATAATTTTATTTATGATTTAGTATTCATAGAATGCCTCAATTTTTCTAAGCATTGTAGAGTCCTTGCCTGCAGTTTCCCAATCTAATAACCATGCTATGAAGGAAAAGGAAAGGGAGGATATTAGAGAAGAGAGTAAACATTGGAGCAGCAATTTCTTCTCTGCCCACTGGATGGGGCCATGCATGTCTCAGTTCTAACTTTCTGTTTTTGATGCATTAAAGCTCTTTGTATCTTCTCCTCTGTCACACATGGTGTCATATCAGTCTTTCTTTCTTAGAGCTAAGGAACATAGCCTTCCAATAGCCTTAAGTCACCTGGCTGATGGAGAAGGAAAGAATGTTCTGCCCTGGGGAACCTGAGGAGAAAAAAGTAGCAGACAGTGTAGTCTTTTCTTTAGTGATTTTCTCATTTTAAGTAAATTTCTGATTATCATTCTTAAGCCTCTCCAGGGACTTTATTGTCTCAGAGATGAGCGGGCTTAATGAAATAAAAATCCTACACAGAATTGAAACACTCTCTTTTGTTATGTGTTGACACACCAAGCACTAAGCTGCGTTCAAAAGATTCAGCTTGCATTCTCTAAAAGGGCCTGAGAAAGAGAGAATACTTCAGAGGAAGCTGAATATATAATAAGTACTCTAGAGAGATTGGGCGTTAAAGAGATTGGAAAGCATCAAGTCAGAAGTAATTTCCCAGGAGAAAGAGGAAGTTCTTCCTGTATGCAAAAGTGGGCAGAAGTAACTGCTTTTGTCTTTGCAACGAGATGTCTAGATACTGAACATATCACTTGCTTCACTTTGAGGTGTATATTTCCAATAAAGCTGAAGAGGATGTCTCAGTCTAATATATAGCCTACTGTAGCTTTGCCCCATCTGATGCACTTCAGATACTTTGGATTACAATTCTCATAAATTCCCAGCCAGCGTGGTCCTTGGAACACACTCGCTAGGTCTGTCTAATGCTATATTAGAGAACTGTGCTTGGCTTAGCATTGCCAGTAACTCACAAGCAACTGAAAGGGTAAGACAGCAGGAATTACTAGCAAGCTGATCTCTAAGATTACAAATACCTCTTAGTGTTAGCTTGACTTTATTTGTTTGTTTATTTATTTATTTATTTATTTATTGGAATTTATATGGCTGCCCAACTTGAGCAACTGGGACTCTGGGTCACACCAGATGACATTGCTTCAGGGAAGGGACCCTAAGTGTGCCCATTGTACTACAGCATGTGGGATGGCAGACAGCACTGGGGACAGGCAGTCCTGTAAAGAACCCAATCTTTAGAGATGATAACCAGCACCTTGAATTGCACCCAGAAACATTTTGGAGCCAGAGCAGCTCATGAAGTAATTATGTTCATGGGCATACCAAGGTGTACCCCTAACTACCTACACTGCTGCCTTCTGGACCAATTGTAGCTTCTGGATGGTCTTCAAGGGCAGCCCTATGTAGAGTACATTACAGTAATCCAATTGGGAGGTGACTAAGTTGTGAATGACAGCAAGCAGAACCTCCAGATTGAGGAAAGGGTGCAATTGGTGCACAAGGCACTGTGCAAAGACCTCTTGGCCATGGCTGCCATCTGCTCTCCCAGCAGGGGCTATGGGTCCAGGAGAACCCTGAAATTGCACAGTGGCTCTGAGAAGGGGAGTGCCACCCTGCTCCCCCAGAGTTAAAGATGGAAAATCTGCAGTTCTGGGACTTGGAGGACCCCAAACCCACAGCCACTGGGTTTCTGAATTGCTTAGGGCAATACTTTGGAGATGCTTTACCTATAACAATTCTGCCTATCCTGTCTGTTCATCCAGCAAGGTCCTACTCGAGATCCCGCCCCCATATGAGGTGAGGGCAATCTGGCCTAGGCCCTCCCAGTAGCGGTCACTGCATTATAGAAGGAAGGCAGGGAGGGAGGACTGGTAGGGATAAAGATCAAGGGAGTCAGTTGTATGAAGCTGAAATACCTTTCAGTCTGTCAGAAAGGAGAGTGAACTCCCAGCAGTCCAAACAGTGCTAGCCAGTTGGATAATATTGATGGAACAGTATTTAATGTCATGTTGAATTTGCCTCAGCAACTCTGTTTGCTTCTGCACAGTATTATTAAGTACAGCTTTGAAAATGCTTTATTCTTGTATGCTTTTACCCTTTCTAAAATCTTTGCCCTAAAGGCACTAGATTACTCTGTTATCCCCTCCCTTTCTTTTGAATAGGTCTGTCAAGAGCCCAATTACAAGCAAAAGAATAGCAAATATCATTGAGCATATGACCTATGAAGTGTATAAGTACGCCGCACAAGGGCTTTACGAGGAGCATAAGTTTCTGTTCACGTTGCTGCTTACCTTGAAGATTGATTTGCAGCGGGGCAAAGTCAAACACGAGGAGTTCCTAACACTGATTAAAGGTCATAGCAAGTACATAAAATGCTTAGTGTATGGTTCTGTGCTGTTTTCATCCTTACCTGTACAACACAATTATCAGAGATGCAAACCTGACGCTTCACATGGTGGGCTCTGTCTACCACTTGATTGAATATTGAATTTGTTGATCTGATAAGCCGTGTACACTGCAACCTGCAAATTTTGTGACTTTTTGGTTTAAGCTTCTAAATGAAATTCAACGTATGAAATTCAACTCCATGCAGAGTTGGCAACATATTCTTGAATCCCAACATAGGTGTGTGAACTCCCTTTAAGTTAGTTAGGGAGGGAGGGAAAGGGGGGGTTAGTAGCTCTTTTCTACTTTTTAAAAAAAATAACAACATGTATTTCCAGGTGGTGCTTCTTTGGATCTGAAAGCTTGTCCTTCTAAACCAGCTAAATGGATCCTGGATATGACTTGGTTGAACTTGGTGGAGCTCAGTAAATTGAGACAATTTTCAGATGTTCTTGACCACGTAGGTACCAGTAGGAGTTGGTATATTTTGTTTTTGCACTTCGTTTCAATTGACAGTTTAATGGATTTCAAGGTAATGGAAACTTATAAAAACACTTTCCTAACCTGCCTCAGATATACTATCTGGCACATGTAGAACCTGAAGAACTGATGTTTCAAAAACAAATGTCCTGAGATCATTACTGAAAATACTTTATTATCTGTAGTGATCAATTTCATCTCTAGTGGTGATGGTACCCATAAACAAGCCAGCCAGCCAGCCAGCCTCGGTTCAGATCCAAAGGCTATTTCTTTAAATATCCCATTTGTGTGGAGCAAATGCTTTAGAAGTTAAACCAACTCTGTAAATATAGCGTAAAAACCTGCTGGTAAAATGCTTGTTGAAGTATGCCTAGGATAAAAATCCTCCTACTACATTTTGGAGCAAATAAAGCTGCACTGGATAGTAGTGCGTATAGTTAATTACAGTTAGAACTGTAGGAAGTTATCAAGAAGTTAATATTTGCCGGTCCCCCACCCCACCCCACCCAAGGGAAAACAAGCTGCACAAGCAAAAGTTTTGGCTTCTTTAGTACCCATTGTTAACATAGCCAAGGAGGCACAGAACTCCCTGGCTGGATGGGAGGGGGTGGCCCTTCAGTGGGCCAGTTAAAACTTAACAGGTCACTGAAGGTCACCAACCATCCAAAGACTCTTCTATGTGACACAGAATGTTCATATAGGGGTTTTCTTCCATTTTCCATTTGGAAAAGCACATTGTCCTGCCAGATCACCTTGATCCACTTCAATAGTAAACTGGCCCCAAGATGGTCACTCCAACATGAGATATGTCCTCAACAAATGATAGGTAGGCTGTCTCTGAACCAGGAAAAAGGGACTGTGTTGATGACTCCTATGGAATATGATACTCTCTTTGTATTGTATTATCAGATCTCACGAACAGAAAAACAGTGGAAAATTTGGTTTGATAAGGAAAAACCAGAAGAAGAACTTGTTCCCAGTGGCTATGACCAAGCTCTGGACTGTTTCAGACGTCTCCTCCTTATTAGGTCTTGGTGTCCTGATAGAACTATTGCTCAGGTAGGTATATATGCTTTAGGTTAGACTATTCTAACCTGAACTTTGAATGTTATGTATGAAATTTTTAATAATAGAATGGTGAAGGTATTTCTGTGGTTGTTATGCATCACATCTACCCTTCTACACATACACATACACATACACATACACATACACATACACATACACATACACAAACACAAACACAAACACAAACACAATTCCAATTCCAGAAATGTCTCTAGCTGAGACATTTGAAGGGAAGACTGCTTCTTCTTTCCCATATGTATATTCATGGAGCTGCCATTTTACTTCATTCTTCTTCTATTGCTACCGAAGCAGCACTTGTAAGATATATTTTAGTTCCTCCAGACTCTGGAGAAGATAGCCCCCAAAACAACATGGATCTAAAACATACAAGACTTTAGAGATCAAAGCCAGCAAAGCCACCAATTGAACTTTCCTGGTAGTCTTCAAAAGTAGCTTCAAATAAAGTGTGTTGCAGTAATTCAATCTCAAGGTAATGAAGGCATGAGTAATTATTGCCAATACCTCCCACTCCAAAAAGAGCCACAATTGGTACACTTGCCAAGTTTCCCCAGGCTAAGATCTCCACTTGCTGATCAAGTAGAAGCCATGAAGCCATGGCAAAGGTCGGCTGGGGTGGCGAAGTGCAGGGCGGCAGGCTGGAGGGGTCTCAGGTCTCAGGAGTGCAGGGTGGGGAGGGCCAAAAGGGCATAGATGAGGGGGAGAAAGGCGGGTGGGGGAGCTGAAGCGCTCCTGCAGTTGTAAGTGCAGGCAGGCTGCCGAATTTTGATCATATGACTGTGGGGGTGCTGCCACAATTGTAACTTTGGGGACCAGTCATAAGTCTATTTTTAGCACTGTCGAATGGTCGTTGAACAAATGGCTGTAAGTCGAGGACTGCCTATATCCTGCAAACTCTTCCCTAAACGTTGTGCCTCCAAAGCCCCTGTATTCTTCCTTTAAAATAAATGTAAAACATTAATATATATATCTTTTTTAAACTAGGCTAGGAAGTACATTATGGATACCATGGGAGAAAAATATGCAGAAGGGGTCATTTTAGATTTGGAGAAGACTTGGGAAGAATCTGATCCACGGACACCTCTCATCTGCTTCCTGTCCATGGGCTCTGATCCTACTGATTCAATCATTGCTTTGGGGAAAAGGTTGAAAATTGAGACGCGCTACGTTTCTATGGGCCAAGGACAAGAGGTTCATGCACGTAAACTTCTGCAGCAAACTATGGCTCATGTAAGGCAAATTTTCCATGCTAATTTGGTGCAGGCCATTTAAAAAAAATAGAACATTACCAATTACTAGTAGAGATTCAGCTAAGCATAAACTTAGCATAACTAATAGCTAGTTTATGGAGCACAATTTCTCCTTTTATTTCTAAAAAGCAAAATAAGATTATTTCTAATCAGTCGCATTCTGAAAAATAAAAAATATATCATGTTATTAAATCAATAGCTCTATTTATTTTGATTCACAAATATTGCTAAATTCTAGGCACAATCCAATGCATGTTTATATTTAGGAGCAGGCAGGAATATAAAGTATATTGCTTGTGTGACATACGTTTATGTTGCAGATAAATTGAGTTGTCACTTTGTTGAATTTCATTTTCAAAATAAAATATTATTGTTGGTGAGTTTGAGGGAAAGATTATGCTATCTGGATGTGTATATGGTAGTGTTCATCCCACCACTAAAAGCCAAATCTATGTTAAGTAGGATCCATAGAATTCTTTCACATTCTTAGTTTATTGGCTATATTTTAGATCCTTTTGGGGCTAGAAACAAATTATTATACATTTGCAAAATATTATGTCAGCACTGAGGAGTTGTGGACTGTAGTATCATTGGAAGGTAACAATAATCTGAATCCATAGTGTTGATTTCCAAAATGAATAACAAATCTAGCTACATGTCTCTTATAATCTTATTCTCTTAGGGCGGATGGGCCCTCTTGCAGAACTGCCACTTGGGTCTTGACTTTATGGATGAGCTGATGGACACTGTTGTGGAAACAGAGATTGTACATGAGGCTTTTCGCTTGTGGATGACTACAGAGGTTCACAAGCACTTTCCTATTACCCTTCTCCAGATGTCTATAAAATTCACCAATGAACCTCCCCAGGGACTTAAAGCTGGCCTAAAGAGAACTTATGGAGGTGAGTGACTTAGCCTCAGCTGTCTTACAGACAATTTTCCCCATAAACTTGAATATTTTATTCAGTTGATTTCAGTGAGACAAAACTATATATCTTGAATGATCTTAAGAGTGCTTGGAGTATTTTGAGCAGTCAATTTCTACTGGGTTTTCTACTTTAAGCATATATTAAAATATACAGGTAAATGGCTATGGGCATGTCTATAAATGGCTGGATGTTATAATTGTTTGCTGATCAGTAAATTATCAATTCAGGCATATATGACTAACTGTTGAGAATTATTACCAGCAGGATATTAGAATTTTTCACTCAGTGATTTTATTCATGGATATTACCTCAAGATTTGTGATTGGTTTAGAGAATTATGTTTGCTGCTTATGTATGATCATCCTCTTCAAATGTAATATATAAGTGGAGGATATGGTTTTATTATTGTGTAAGCAATTGTCATGTACAAATGTATGATTAAATGGGAATTTTAGAGGAAAAATGCAGTTCCAGAAAGCAAAAACAAAACAAAACAAAAAAGCCTTTCATAAGGGGCTTTATAGGAATCTTTGTTTATAATGGTCTTACTCAGTGTCTTTGTTACAGGTGTGAGTCAAGATCTCTTGGACATCAGCAACATGGTACAATGGAAGCCAATGTTGTATGCTGTGGCCTTCCTCCACTCCACCGTCCAGGAGAGAAGGAAATTTGGACCTCTAGGATGGAATATTCCTTATGAATTCAACCAAGCTGATTTCAATGCCACAGTACAGTTTGTTCAGAACCATTTGGATGACATGGACATCAAAAAGGTTAATTGGCACTAATTGGCTGGAAATAAATCTCTAACAGCATATATGGAACTTGAAATAATTTAGGATGTTGTCATCCAAATGTCTTCTTCATACAATGTAATATAGTCAATTAACCTTCTATGTTAAACACCCGTATAGTTTGCTAGATTAGATTTAGAGGTGAGGATGGATGTCTTTGTTATCAGGTGTAATATATTGGATGGCTATAATATGCTGTTGGAAGAGAAAGAAGATAGCTAAAAACAGGAGAGGGATGGCAAAGTAAATTGGGGAAGGATTCCAATTTAATAATGGATCTATTTTTAACTCGATATGGCTTAGATAATATATGTATAGGAATCCTCAGATCTTCCATATGCATACACATACATATACACTTATTTTAGTATACAGTTGCATGAACATGCCATATGCCTTTTTCTTTTTCAGGGTGTGTCTTGGAATACTGTTCGTTATATGATTGGGGAAATTCAGTATGGTGGAAGAGTTACAGATGACTATGACAAAAGGCTCCTTAACACATTTGCTAAAGTGTGGTTCAGTGAAAACATGTTCAGCCAAGACTTCTCGTTTTACAAAGGATACAATATACCCAAGAGAATGGCAGTGGATCAGTACCTGCACTACATACAGGTTTGTTATAATTAAAAAATATATCAGAAGGAAAATTTAAGGCTAAGCTGAAGTTAACGAAACAAGAGCTTTCTTCATTCACAAGGTCAATGCGCTAGTATACTTCCACCTTAATGAAACTTCCTGTATAGAATTTGCAGACAAGAAACCTGAAGATATATATTATAATAAATATATAAAATATATATTATAATAAATAAATAAATATAATAAAAATATAATAAATAAATAAAGGGTGTACTGAAGTGTTGTCCATATTTCAAAGTACAAATGTTAAGTTAGATAATTATCCTTTTACCTTATGTAATAGTTTCCTGAAAGGTATGTATAAATGAAACATTCTCTTTGAAATCTTATTATTTGTTGATTTTTATCTTTGGCAGGATCCTACCCTGTTTATAAACATGCCCATATAGGTATCTTTAAAAGATTTTTTTAAATGTTCCTTTAGATTCCAATGTGCTGTTCCTCTTACCTTTTCAAAAATGTTTTAATGTTAAACCCTCAATCAATGATGCATTAAAATAAGGAATTTTATTCCTATCAGTTTGATTTTTGTGCTCTCTGATACTGATTTTTTTAAAAATCTGTTTGGTGTTGTCACTCTGTCCTTTTTACACTCACGTCCACCAGTACTTTGGAAGAGTCTCTGTCTTATTCTGCTACATATCTGCTTTATGTTGGCTTGTACAGGGCTTGCCTGCTTATGACACCCCAGAAGTCTTTGGGCTGCATCCCAATGCTGATATTACTTACCAGAGCAAACTCGCAAAAGATGTGCTAGACACAATCCTCAGCATTCAGCCCAAAGATAGCTCTAGCGGAGGTGGTGAAACCCGAGAAGCTGTGGTGGCCAGGCTAGCTGATGATATGCTGGAGAAACTTCCTGCAGATTATGTGCCTTTTGAAGTAAGTTAATGAAATCTTGAGACAAGAAGCATCAGCTGCATTGGAATTATTTTCCATTTTGCCTAACTGGAAAAAAAACAGAGCTTTTTTTTAATCCTACTTCTTCTTTAAACAAAATTATTTATTTATTTATTTTATTTATTTGTCATATTTATATCCCGCCCATCTCCCCCACAAGGAGGGACCCTGGGCGGTTTCTATACTTTCTATATACTTGTCACCCATATATTAAGGAATGAACTGGAGAAGCAAACTAACAGAGGCTTATTGGTGCTTTAAGGCAAAGCAGGTGAGCTTCAAAATGAGGAGAAACAGCCTATTGTATTTCTTTGTTTTAATCAGTAAACATAAATGATAAAATGCACAAATATCCGAATAATCAAATCAGTAAAAAAGGCCGACTGAAAGTTATTTGCTTATAAAAAATAAGTATTCCCAAAAAAACTAACCTAGTGTTGTCTACATTTTTCTACAGTGAATAAGACAAAAATCAATCCCAATGAATAACAAAATGAAAATTTCAGTCAACCTTTCTGAGTAATATGGTCTACTGTGCATGCAGGATATCCATTTGTATTTGATCACTTCCTTGGTCTGACTTGATAATTATGTTCATAATTAGATTTATGCAATTGTAGCTTTAATCTTCACATTTCAAAGCTTTTCTGTAGTTTTTTTAGTTTTTTCCTAAAAATTATGGAATATATTAACCCTCTAAATCAGTGTTTCTCAACCTTGGCAGCTTGAAGATCTGTGGACTTCAACTCCCAGAATTCCCCAGCCAGCCATGCTGGCTAGGGAATTCTGGGAGTTGAAGTCCACAAATCTTCAAGTTGCCAAGGTTGAGAAACACTGCTCTAAATGTAATACCATTTTTATACTTGCGTTTATTCCCAGATACCTTTTCCTCACTGTCCAAATGAAATAACTGATAACTGATTCAGAGATTTGCAGACAAACTTCTCATATATGATCCTAGTCTTCAAGCAGTATATATTCCATGTCTCTGAAAAATTCTGTCCTCTCATTTCCTTTGCATAGAATTTTATATAAGCCTATAGCTATCTGCCTAGTGGCAGCCAGCATGCTGCCAATATATTTAAAATAGGAGGAGGAAGGAGTATGAGCTATGTTCGCCGCCTTGAGTTATTTATAAAAAAATAATAAAGGTGGGATAAAAAATAATTAATTAAATAAATAAATGTTCTCTATCTCATGTCAGGTAAAGGAAAGGCTTCAGCAAATGGGACCATTTCAGCCAATGAACATCTTTCTGCGACAGGAAATTGACAGAATGCAAAGGATTATTGCTCTGGTGCGAAACACATTGACAGACCTTAAACTCGCCATTGATGGAACCATAATCATGAATGAGAACCTCAGGGATGCTCTGGATTGTATGTATGATGCACGGATCCCAGAGCGCTGGAGGAAGGTTAGTACTTGTTCTTTCATTAGAAGAAAAATAATGTTAGAGCATCATTCTTCTGGGTTAACTATCCTAATCCAATTATGACATGTTCAAAGCACTTAAACACACATACATAGTTACTGTTAGTTAACTGATTCCTTGTAATTGAAGGCTTGTTCTCATACATTACTTGGAAGTTCTGGTTGCATTTTATGCCACTCCAGTGGGAAGTTTCTTTCCCACATAGGAGTGATGTCTCATGTAATAATTTATCCATGCCATTTCTATCTTACCAGTTTAGTACCTGCAGTGTCTACTGGGATTTTTTTTAGTGCATTTATTTTATGAGCAGCATAATCTTCTGTCTCCAACAGTAATGTATTACAGTAGTAGCTTGATCTGCTTGGCTAGTGTACTACTGCAGACTTTGGGTGGGGAAGGGCTAGAAGCTAATGTGATTGAATGTTCCTTCGTACAAGGAGGAAGATTCTGGTAACTCTTTTCTCTGGCATCTTGTCTTTAACATGGGGGAGTATCCATCATATGAATCTTCTCCTGAAGTATGCAGTATACAGCTCAGATTGTTTTACTTCTTCAACACCCAGGTTTTGAAGCATTGTATAGTGTATTTTCTTATATCACATTTTTCTCTGTTTCTAGGCATCTTGGGCTTCCAGCACACTTGGGTTTTGGTTTACTGAACTTCTTGAAAGAAATCGGCAATTTCATTCTTGGATTTTTGAGAGGCGACCAAACTGCTTTTGGATGACAGGATTCTTCAATCCCCAGGGGTTTTTAACTGCAATGAGACAGGTTAAATATCTGATTGCTATACATTTTTATCCACTTGTTTTGTTTTTTTATCTGAAATGAATATCTATTTTCAGAAAAGAGCTTGGAGTTGCCTTTGCCTCCTCGAGGAAACTAGGGCTGGTATAATTAGACCTCACTTTACTTTAACTATATTGTTTTTTGCTTTCACAATTGTGACAAGGCATAGAGAGTTCCAGCCTTCTTCTTCTAGTCTGTAATATTGTACTAGATTGGAAAAGGCCTAAGTCAACAGTAAATTATGGCAGGAAAAGATAGTCTTTAGAAGTCCAAGAACAGTGATCTAAATCTTAAAATTCAGACTTTATTCTTACCCTTGATTTTTACAAGCAGACATTTCTAAATCAAATATATAAAAGCTGCCAGTTGCAGTTGGGCAACCAGTTGTCATGGCTCTCACCAGCTGTCTATAGAGCTCACAATGGAACATAGCAACCAGCTGACTCCTGGCAGCTGCCAGTGACTCCTATCATGCTGGGGAAGAAGAGCTTCCCTCATTTGGTATTCTGTGCTTCCCAGCAGCAAGCCAGTTGTTTTGTACAAGTGTGTGTTTGTGTGTGTATGGCCCCTGCCTCACTCCCAGTGATCAGGGAGGACCTCACTGCTAAAAATATTGTTCATCAAGTTTTAAACCTTTCTTTTGTTCAGATGTCTCCTTCTTTGCATGCTATCTTTGCTGCTTCTGTGGTAGATTAAGATAATAAGAAGCAGAGAACCTACTGCTTCTTGATCTCTAGGTAGGAAAAAGGGAATTTGCTAACAAGAGCATGTAGACATTAACTGGCTGACAGCTGGACTCCCCTTACAAGGAGAGTGGAGTTTAGAGGAGGTTACAAGGAAATGTTCTGGAAACAGAAACCTTAAAACTTGTTCTAACTGGTAATTTTTCAGAGGCAGTTGAAACTTCTGAATTTGAATTAATTCTTGATTCCTTCATAAAATATCATTCTACATTATCCCCATCTTTCTTATACTTTTGATAACTGGCATATATTGGCTTTCTGAATTAGGCTTTAATATACCTTACAGCTGGTTTCCTGGGCAATAAAAGCAGTGATCAGATGTCAGTTTCTTTATAAAGTTTTACTCAGCTTGTAAAACTGACAGAATGTAGTAAGTTGAGTGAGGATCAATAAAGAACATGGAAATGAGAAATATGGGGAAAGGAACACTTAGGGTAGTTCTCACTTGTATACATAACTATGGAAGTTATGTTAGAGAGCCAGTTTGGTGTAGTGCTTAAGGCACCAGGCTAGATACCGGGAGACCATGACTTCTAGTCCTGCCTTGGGCATGAAGCTACCTGGGTGACTTTGGGCCAGTCAGTTGCTCTCAGCCCTAGGAAGGATGCAAGGGCAAACCAATTCCAAAATCTTGCCAAGAAAACTGCAGGGGTTTGTCCAGACAGTTGCCAGGAATCTTGAAGGCACCAAAACAAAAACAAAACCCCACTTAGGGTAGTTCTCACTACCATACATAACTATGGAAATTGGTATACAATTAGTCTCAGGAGAAAAAAGAAGAAAATATGTGACTGCATTTAGCTTTTCTGATATTTGGCTTATTTATTCTGAAGTTACGTAATTATTGGTTCTTTGGCAGTAGAAATCCTGGTCTTTAACTCCTAACTGTTCCATTGCTTTGAAACAGGAAATAACAAGAGCAAACAAGGGATGGGCACTTGACAGTGTAGTTCTGTGCAGTGAGGTCACAAAGTGGATGAACGATGACATCTCAATGCCTCCTCCTGAAGGGGTCTATGTATATGGCCTCTACCTAGAAGGAGCTGGGTGGGACAAAAGGAACATGAAGCTCATTGAATCTAAACCTAAGGTCCTCTTCGAACCAATGCCTGTGATAAGAATATACGCAGAAAACAACAGTAAGTATTAAACTGAACGTGATTATGATGTTTTACAATTTAAAATGTTCTATGGATTTTGTGGCATGAAAAAATGAAAATATTTGGATTTTAAATGAAGGTGCTTGCTCTTTTCAGCCCCTGATGACCAGATGCTGCCATTTCTCTATGCAGGCTCCTGAAAAGCTTTATTGTAGTGGCTCTTTTGGAAGCAGAGATATTAAAATACTCCTTACTGAATATGGTATTACCCAATAGTAATTGTGTATTCATTCTTGTATTCCTAGCAACAGAAATGCTAATTTATGTGCTTTATGGACATAAAGGATCTAAGAAAGTGCAAAGTTCTGTTAGAAAATGGTGAACTGTGTAAGAGAGAATGCAAGTTTGATTTGAAACAATACATGGTAAGCCATGATCACCAATTGGAAGTACAGGAAGCAAGTTTATTGGCACTTTTCTAGGATTCTGCAAGAGATCCTAAGGTATTCTATGAAGAAAAGTATGTTAAAAAAACTTCACAGCTCCAGCTTCAAAGTTAAGCATTTGTGCTGTTACCATCTACGTGCCCTTCTAGCCATGAACAGTTGTCGATTAGGTTTAGAAGGCACATGTACAATAAACAAAAAGAGAAAAAAGAGGTACACAGGGGCCCAGAACTCAGTTTATTGAGTCCCACATCTCTGAAAGTTCTTTAGGATGACTTTAAGCTCCCTTTGGACATTTTGAATCTGGCACACTCACCAATGAGCACTTACTTACTGTATTTTATTTATCGCATTTGTATCCCGCCCATCTCCCGCACAAGGAGGGACCCTGGGTGGTTCACAGCAAAAATTTAAAATCAATAAAAACTATAAATATCAATAAAAACAAAATGTGTGTGTGTGTGTGTGTGTGTGTGTGTGTGTGTGTGTGTGTATGTATGTATGTATATATATATATATATATATATATATATATATATATATATATTACACAGTTTGATCCAGGGATGGTAGGTCTCATCACTTAGTCATTCCTGCAGGTGTTCACACGTATAGTATGACTGAAGGAGAGAAGCCTCACTGGACTCTATATGAAGTGGGATGCTGATCATGCAGAGTCCTGATTTGCATTGAAACATGCAAATTTGCCTAAATTTGCCTACATGCCTAAAACTATTGGTCCTGCAAATATACATGCTAAATGCATGAACGCTGCAGAAAAGCCAGTATCTTTGGAGAGGTTGCCAGGGAGGACTTAACCAGCTTACACGGTGAGCACTTTGATACAGATAACCCAACAGGGCTGCAATTTGTAGATTGTCCTTTAATTATTGTAAAGAATTCTATAAGGCCCACATCTTATTCCTGATGCATTAATTCTTAATGTTGCTATCATTGATTATGAACACTAATGTTGAATAGAAATCCTACTCCATCCTGGGCTCAAAACTGACAAAAGTGAGAACACTGACTGATACAGTAGGTTGTGTGTTTCTCTTTTTCTCTCACTTACTGAAATTGCTTTATCATCCTTCCACAAAAGTCAGAAGCATTTAATAACAGGTCAGGAGGTCACAGTGTGGTAAAATTGGCATTTTGTTTTGGAAAGTGAGAGAAACGTCATTCTTAAATCAACCTTTGGCTACAAGTACCAAAAAAAAGAGATGTAAATAAAGTGCATCACACGATCAAATATTGTAGCCTTGCATATCACCACATCATTTAAAAGAACAGAATATGCTCGGAGAACAACATTAGCTGAGAAGTGTACTAATCAAGACAGCGTACAGATATCTTGAACAGGATTTGGCCTGTCATGAATATATAGTTAATACTAACAAAAATTGCAACCTTTTGTTTAGTAATTAAATTCAAAGAAACATTAGCTTAATTATATGTAGCTGGATATATGGTCACAATTTTTGTTAGTATTATTTTTAATTATATTTTCCACAAGTTTTTTATTTCCTTTCTCAGTAGAAACAGAACTTATATCTAAACTAGGCTGACCATACGTCCTGTTTTGAATGGGACAGTCCTGTTTTTCTTAGCATTTTTCAACCGTCCCATGGTTTTGATAAAAATTTCAATTTTGTCCCATTTTTTAAACCCGGCGGGAACGGCGCGGAAGGAGGATCCGAGCCGGAGCTTCTGATTGGAGGCAGCCCGGAAGAGGAAGCCCTCCCGCCTATCAGCACGCGGCAAAGGAGGGCAGAGAGGCGGAGAGGAGGGCGATTGGCCAGGCGGGAGCCAATCGCACGGACCGGGGGGTGGGGTTTGCAGGAGGGAGCCAATCGTGCGGACCAGGGGCAGGGACCTCTGTCTTTTTCATGAATACGGAATATTACATAAGACCCCATCCCATTTTGCTATCCCAATGTCCCATTTTTGTCTCAAGGAAATATGGTCAGCCTAATCTAAACAGGCCAATATAACTACTTTACTGTTCCTTTTGCCAGCTTTAGGATTGGCTTGGCAATGGATACATTCCGGCTGGAATGAGAGAGGGGCCAAATAATATGTAAAACAAGAAGAATGTTGCTTTTTGCCTGCTACGTATATGTTCAGTGGTGGCCACAGCTTGAAGTGTGTTAGCCAATAAAGAGGAAGCTCTAATAAAATATGCATTTATACTTCAACTTATGATAGATCAGACCTGCTGTGTAAAACATAATGAAACCTATGGATAAGGAGAATAAAAAACAAATTTGTTCATCCGAGAAAAATCAACACAGGGGAAAAGGATTTCTTTCCACTTAAATTGTTGATTTTTTTAAAAAAAATGTCAATCAGCTTAAACCTAACTTTTTACTCCTGTAAATATTTTTTTTAAACAAGGCTACAAGTTGTTACTTGGTATGTAGGTGCTCCTGTTGACAGCTGAATGTATAGAGTTTGGATCTGCTTGAGCAAACAAGTCAAAAGATTGAAAGTGCAACTTCAGAAGTGAAAGGAAGAAGCTCTGGAATCTGTGAAGGGGGAAAGCAGCTGTCAGAATAAATGGTGGGCTGGAGAGACAGACAGCTGCTCTGCTTTTTGAGTTGGTTCAAAATGTTGGCCTGAAAATAGTCAGCTTTTTAAAAAAAGAAATAAAATCCCATAAGAAATAAATACAAATACGATAAAACTCCAAGCTTTGTGGTCCACCATTTTACTTTCAGTTATTTGTGACACAAGCAGTTATTTGGTTAAATCTGTTTGTTTACCTTTGGTAAGAGGTAACTGAACACAGTGCCTGTCAATCTGATTTGCAGATATATGAAGGCCCTGTGTAATGCCCTTCTCAGTTGAGAATGTCATGCATGGCCCAATACATGAAATGGTCTCACTCTACCTAGATTTCCAAGGACAGCATTTTAAATTGCCACCCTCTGGATGACCTGTGCCAGGAAAGAAATAGGATGAGTACAGCTGTTCCTTCTCTCAAGACTTTTCATGTCGGAGACCTTCAGGATAAGCTACATTGGCTTGAATTACATGGTCTTGCTCCTACTTAGACAGTTATGGGAGGTGCTTCTGGGGAAATATTGCTGACCTCCATGGCAGTGGTGTACAGTCTCCCAGTGGGCTCTATTGTTGTAAAATCTACATAAAAGTGCAGGGATAATTTTCCAAGAGTATTGATTGAAGTGGGGGCGTAGTGGCTCAGCGGGTAAGACGCCAGGCTTGTCGATTGGAAGATCGCAAGTTCGGAGGTTCGAATCCCTAGTCCCGCGTGACGGAGTGAGCTCCCGCACTCACCCCAGCTCTTGCCAACCTAGCAATTTGAAAGCATGCAAATGCAAGTAGATGAATAGGTACCACTTCGGTGGGTAGGTAACAGCGTTCCGCGCGCGTCATGCCAGCCACATGACCGTGGAAGCATCTTCGGACAACGCTGGCTCTTTGGCTAACAAACGGAGATGAGCACCGTCCCCTAGAGTCGGACACGACTGCACAAGTGTGCCGGAGGAACCTTTACCTTTTTTTTTATTGATTGAAGTATCACTAATATCCAAATAAGGACCTCATCTAGAAATGAGGTAATTGATCTGGTGTTTGGAGGGTAACTGTAGAGAGTAAGGAAAATGACCTTGACAGAGATAGGCCAGATCCATTACCAAAGCGATGAGGAGAAAAACATAGCTTAAATCCAAAACAAGCAGAAATGTGGAAGTGGCTCAAACTAATACCTCCCTAATTTACATGGGTATAAGAAGGGGAGGGGGTACAGCACAAACAGACTTGCAAGATTCTGTTATTATAGCCACTCTTAATAAAAGTAATCTTAGCCTTCCTGTGGAGTTGCTTCTTGGTCTGCTCTACCTGGTGGGGCTAACAGTAATGGAAAAGATGAGAGCAAAAAAATCTGAAACTCAGGCCAGGCAAGTTTTCTTGGTTCTTCTGTCATGTTCAATGATATCAATTCTAGTCTAACAGAATTGCACTCTCCCTAAATTGGGAGTGGATAACATTTGACTCTCCAGATACTGGATGTAACTTTCATTATTCATTACCACTGACTATGCTGATGACACTTGGTATTCAGCAACATGGGGGAGGGGGTGTCCATCCCTGTATCAGGGAATCAGATTTGTTATTTGGGAGTGTCTGTATTCCATCATTGCCACTAAAGGCACAAGTGAACTTAGTGATTCCAAAATCTTTTATCAGCTTAGAGCTCATTCACACAACTGGCTTGACATAGCATGAAGGTGCCTCACTAACCATTTCTCAATGATGTAACTGGGCAAGGTGGCTTCTAACTCATAGGCCAGTTCGTTGAGTACTGGTAGGAAAGTAGTGTTTTCCCAGCTATTGTGGCAGAAGACTTCATGCCTAGACAATCCACAGTGTGTGAAGGAGGAGCCTCTGGAGGTCAGCAATCTGGCTTGGAAGAGAAAAACCAATTGCTGTCCTGAAAGTAACCCGTATTAATTTCTGTGAGGGCAGCAACGTTACTGGCCTCTCAGAGGTGTGGTAAAAGGTAGGATGGGAAGTAGCACTTTTTCTATTGGAATACTTTTCTCCCGTCACTGGGAGCATATTACCACTGCAGTATGGATGGGTCCTTGGTCTGATACACTGATAATGAACCTTCCTGGACAAAGATATGCTGGCAGTAATTATTCACATTCTGGTACTCTCCCAATTGAATTACTATAATGCAGTATAAATGTTTCTTTTTTTAAATGGCCTAGAAATTTTAATTATCCTGAAAGGATGACTAGAGTGGAGCTGGCTGAAGATCATATTATGCCTGTGCGTTACTTGCTGGCCCCAATTCAAAATGCTGCTTTTAATTTTTAAACTCCCATCTGCTTTGATGTACAATTTCCTGAAGGAGCATCTGCTTCTCTGTCTGTCTCCCTGGAGGGTTAAAGCTATTGTCTAATGCTTTCTTCCATGTGAAGTGAAACTGGTGAAGTGGTGGAGGGAGTGACATGGAAGTTGAAACACTTTTTATGGACTCAAACATAGAAGCCCTTGGATTAAAATCTAGTTAAGCAATACTTTTAAAAGTACTTTTTTGTGTAATTTTATTGCTTATTCATAAGGATATCACCACATTGGAAGACATTTCTGCCACTGCTATGTTCTTTCACTTGCTTGTAACATGCAAAGATGCTGTATGTTATAATTTGGTGCAATAAAAATACCTATTAAGATTCCTAACATACATGGTTGCATTCCAAGTCTTTTAGAAAGCTCAGAGGTTTTTTTTCCTTATTCTGTATTGTCAATTTATCAAAAGCTTCCCTTAGTTCCTTTTCTCCTCCTAAACGTCTTTTTGTAAGTGGTTTTCACAACTTATCCTTGGCTGAGCTAAGATTTCATGATTTATAAGTTTAAACTCTTGTTTAACATTTCTATTTAAACTATGCTAGTTGAAATTTTATTTGAGCTTCTTCATAGCCTTAGACAAACGAGCTTTTCTTTTTTGCCCTCTTCCTAGCCTCAAGAGATACACGCCTATACTCATGTCCAATCTACAAAAAACCAATTCGGACAGATCTGAATTACATTGCTGCAGTGGACCTACGGACCACCCACCCGCCTGAACATTGGATATTACGTGGTGTTGCCTTATTATGTGATGTCAAGTAATGTTGAGAGAATACCTGCATGCTTGTCTAATTTCCCACTACCCTTTTAGAATAGTCCTTTGCTTATATGCTTTACATGAGCACAATAAGAAACTAGCTGGGTCACAGGTTTATTTGTTTTTAAATATATATATTAAAATGTTCTTTTACAGTACCTTGACTTTCTCTCCAATGAGATGAAGAAGCTGAATGTTCAGTAACTAAAAAGCTCATTAAGTATATTGTTGATCAAGTTTTTTTTTAAAAAAAGACTGAATTGTGCTTTTAAACACCATGTTAATTGAATTATAATTGGCATATTATCTGTATGACCTCCAAATATGCCAAATATTTGACAGTTTCTAAAGACAGCCCTCCTCCCACCCCAATAATTGAGTGGCACTTTTCACAAAATTTGTATTTTTACCTATAGAAATTTAAAGGATTACCATGGCGGCTTGGAGTATTCCATAAACTAACAAGGGTTTTGCTTGCCTTCCTGGAACACTTTCAGTTCACAGGATGCAAACCAGGGCTTACTGTAATTTGGATAAACAGAGCACTTGTATAATGCATTAGAAATACATTGTTACAAACTTCTTTGCTTACAAGTGCTTACAAATTTAAATTTTAAAAAATGGATGGAATAATTTTGTTCCAATAATTTGTAATGCTGCAGATTGTATTGGCAAATTTGATTTGTGGATGAAAGACTCGAGAGAATTCTTGTTTTACAATTACAGTATCATGTACTACAGATACAAAAAATGTATCCAGTTTCCATTGATTTTGGGCAGGCAAAAAATATATTGATCTATATAAGGCTTGCAGAAATGGTGATCTACTAAGCTAAACATCCAGTTAGTCATGCATACAGGGGTACCTGGTTTTTGATAAAGTTCCTGTGCAAGGGACAGAAACAGCTACCTGGCAAACAACAAGGCAAACTAGGTACACAACATTAGGTTTGGTGGTGACATGTTGTGCAGGCCTGCCATGAATGAGGCATTTGTTCCCTTCAATTCTTTTTTTATGCTCTAAATATCAATTATAACCTTATTCAATCATCCAGCTTTAAATATAAAGATCAGAATACAAAAATGAAAACAGAATGATGGGGTGATTGAACTCATAATTTCTATTTTTTTTTTGCTTTCTCTATATTTCTGAACCATCAAGAGGAAAATAAGCTTTTAAAGCTATTTATAGAAACCACTCCTTTTCTTGTACAATATACAAATACAAATCTTGTATTCAAACAGGAAGATGATTTGCATAGTGCATTTTTGGCTGTAGGGTAACTTGGGTTTTATGAATGCAATGAGCCATTATGGTTGTGAGAATGAATCTACTTTTCTTTTCAGCATATTTGCTTTATTGGTGTCTTTCTTTTCTTTCTGCATCTTTTCCTCCTCAGTTTTAACACCTTGACTCTTCATTTGTGTAAAATAAACCATATTTTTGTTTAATTTAGTTTGCCATGGTTTTCTATGATTTGTGGTTAATTTTATTCCATAGAAATCCCCCCACCAAAGAAATCTCAAGAATTTAAGAACGACCCAGATGATATCAACAGTGATTTAATTCCGTAAGGAATAGGGACATAAAATGGAAAATGTGTTTGGATTTGAGCTGGAACAAAGAGTCCTGCTCAAAGCATTTCAACAAAACATTTTGAGTTGCCTGAGATCCGATGAGAGAAAACTCAGAATGGCTTGAGTGTTCCATGTTCTGTTGGAACAAACTTAGAATACTGGAATTTCAAACTGCAGGAATGGCAATCCTTGCTAACCAATACTGACCGACCAACCATCTGCAGTAAGAAGGAAATCAGTTAGCCAATAGTTTAGAATCTATTAGAAGGAGCCTTTCCCACTTCTGAACAAAAACCAGTTATTTATCATTTCTTAATGGGATTTTGAGAGACGAGAGAAAGATTGTCCAACACATTACAGGACAAAGAGAACCAACTTCTGTTCTCTCTTGAGAATCCAGGGAGGGAAGCTTTCCTAATAAGAGATTCTCCATTCAGTAGCATTTGGTGGGGAGCCAAAATGTACCTCCTTACCTGTGCTCAGAATCTGGGGACAGCCCCATCTCTTATAGCCTTGTAATGCCTTGAGTCCATTTCCAGAAGAATTGCCAATGAAGCAATGCACCCATTTTTTGTACAATCCAGTCACAAGCTACAAACCAATCAACCACAGCATCTGGAGCAGTTAGAACACTCAAAGTGATACCACTCAAAATGGGCAAGTTCTGTTTCTGACTTCCAACCTTCCAAGCTCAAACACTCCAAACAGCCAGTCTGAGCCTGAATTGTTTTGAGCTTGGAATATTTTGCACATCTCTCTCAAGTAAGTAAAATCTTGGTGACCACTTAACCTCCCAGAATTAAAGAACAGCAATCTAAAAGCACATGAAGTGAGATACTGAAGCAGTTTGAACTTCTACATTTATTAAAAGCACTTTATTCATCAGACATTGGGATCAAATATTTTGTAATTAGGTAAATAATTCAGTAGTTGTTACTAAACAGTTTAGCAATACTCATAAAATATTTGACAATGACTGCAATCTAATATATTAATATTCAGTTTGTTTAAATATGGGTCCTTTCTGTGGAGGTTGAATGTTCATTCCTTCTGGAAAGCACATTTTCCCACAAATCAAAATCACCACTTTATCTTAACTGCCTGATTAACATAACATGGGTCTTGTTTTGCTTAACATATAAGTTTCGCTATATTGAGAAGAAACACTTGTGCATACTCTCTCATACTTTCCACCTTCATTTTTATTGGGGTTTAGATTCTGCCATTTTAATAAAACTCTTACATCACACAGTGGGAAACAGGTTAAAATTTCACAGAACAATCAACTTATTTCTTACAGTAGAATATATGGATTATGAAATGGTTCAGATTAAAGTTCAGGTGAGTGAATAATGTTTAAGTGCCTTTGGGTAGTTATGATCCTAAACTGTATGCATCTTAAAATACAGGAAGTGTGTTTGTGAGATGTATGATCCATCACTACAACATTCATAGTAAAATGAACAGCATTTACATAATAGAAATTGTCAAACTACTATGGTTGACTGTTATTCACATAAAGAACAGCAATTACAGGATGTATTTCAACTAGGGCTGTAAAAGCTTCTAGTCAGAGTCAGTTCACAGACAATTTGATTGACTTTCTGAATAAAATTGTAAACAGAAAGCCTTCAAATTGATTCATCAATTTGATTTAGGCATCCAAACTAAGGCAGGTTACTTTAAGCACCTTGAATAATTGAATGAAACTGATTTTCTGAATCTAATCATTGATTTATTATTTGTCCACTCAAAACAAAACAAAACAACCCCACAGAAATGCTCAGAAGACTTTCTGTCCTTTACTAGTTTCTGCAACATGGTTACCCTAAAGCAATAGTGTTATGCAAAATCAGAAAATGCAAAAATGAGGACAATATTTGTATTAATAAAGTGTCTGTAAAAGACACCAGTTAATAATGGAACACTTCTGCTAACAAATAATTATTCGTATGTCCACAAACAGGCAGATGAGTTTAATGAGTATCCATCACTTCTTCCAAAGCCGGCAGAGGAAGGGGCAGAGGAGGGAAAGGGACGAGAGACTACTTGACATTTGTTCTGGTTTTTAACTCTTTGTTCATGAGTTTCATGACACTAGTCACAGGATCCTGGTAAGCAGTGAGTAATGTGAGAAAAAGGAACCCAGATGGTGTTTTTCTTTTGCTGTTCAGATAGCTTTTCTCATAATTAAGAGAAATCCAGACAATGTTAGTGCCACATTGTTGCATTTCAGTATTAACCCTTTCTTTCAGAACTGATCTGGGAAAAAAAAAACTGGCAGTTTTGGGGAAAAAAAACGTGGTCAGTCAGTCCAATGTAGATAGACACAGTGCTAAGAGTTCATTTTGTCTCGTTGAAGATAATGGGACCTGTTGAAAGCTGGGCATATCTTCATAGCTTGTTCTGACGCCATAATCCGGTGGAGGGAGATGGGCGGTGATAGAAGTTTGATTAATAAATAAATAAATAAATAAATAATCCTGCCTTGTATGGTTTTTTGAGGGTGGGGTTGGGGGGTTAGGTAGAAGGTAACACTAGAGTTTTAGAGAACCCAGGAATTAGCTTTAATATGAATGTCCTTGGAGCACTCTTTACAAAATTGCTGTAAGCAATGGGAAAGGTGTACATGGTCAGTTATACAGACTTAGATCTATAGACTTAGTTATTACAGCTGCTGGGTCTCCTTATTTATTTATTTATTTATTTATTTATTTATTTATTTTGGTTGTTGTTGTTGTTGTCTTTTACCTCTTTCGGCTTCATTTCCCACCTTAAATAGATTCAGTGCAAGTTCTTTTTTTCTTTAGGTCAGGCTGCAAATCTTGACTGGTTAGCGTAATACTGGAAACATCTCAAGAGGGAAGAATGTGCAAATACTCAGACAATCAGGAAATGGTAATGGAAGAAATCACTGCTTGAAGGACCATTTGAGGATAAAACATCCCCCCAAATCCAGATCAGACAGGCCAAGAAAAGTTTAATTTTCTGCCTACTTAAATTTTCTCTTCAGAGTGTTATTTCATCAAACACTTAATTGAGTAGTAAATAGAAACTTCAAGTCCCCTCTCCTGCACAGCTTCAATTTCTTCAATGATTTTTATATAAATATGTCTTGTGAGGCTTTGTTAATGTGATTGCAAACATTGTTGCATGCATCATACATACGATAGCCAGCTAGTATTGATTGTAAATACCTGGAAGAAGTAAAACATTTGTTTCAAGGCCTGTTAACTGCACATGAATTGTTGTCTCTTAAATGTGTAGGAATTGATGAAACAGGCTATAAATTCCTTTCCGGTTTATGAACAATATCTGTATTTGTCACAGTAATTTTCCAGCTGTGTGCTAGTATATACATGAAAGGAGATTCTAAAGGCCAGAAGAAATAAAGAAATAAATGCTCCTGTAACCCCAAGGCTATCTTGAAAAGGGTACCCTGTACACCTCTGTATGATTTATTGCCCTTTCCTTGCCTTCTTCCAACTGGAATGAGTATTTCTGCTATGTACGTGCAGTTAATAAAATGTTTTAATCACTCACCATACAGACATAGTAAAGGAGGCATGGTCCAGAACAGTAATTCTTGCAGATTTCTTTATTCTTGCTTTTCCTTCATTTCTTCCAATGATAACCTTGCAGGAAAAAAAGATATAGACTCTTATAAATAACTGGGTAGTTCCTTGATAGATAACTGCCTCAAAGTATCCATCTACAAGATTTCACAGTATTGGGAGTAGTTCGGTCTATGAATATTGGGTTGGGAGAACTGTCTAAGGAAACCAGAAGTCAAGAAGAGAAGAGTCCAGTTCAGAAATACGTTTGCATGCCAATCTCAGGAATGATAAGGAGCCCCTCCTCTTTCAGACATGTGCCAATGATGTCACTGAAGAGCCATTCTCCACTCAGTGTTTCCCAGCCTGAGAAAAATACTTCCAGATGTGTGGACTTCAACTCTCAGGATTCTCAGCAATGGCTATGCTGACTGGGTAATTCTGGGAAATGAAATCCACACATCTGCAAGTTGCCCAGATTAATACAGCATGATCATCTGCAGCAGTGAACCTTCCAAAAGTTTACATGGAAGCATTTCTGTAGATCCAAGGTCTCTCTTGCAAACAATCACACTGCTT